>JALGAQ010000009.1:4427540-4456829 GCA_028829895.1 Sinotaia quadrata
ATCACTGAGTAAGTTCAAACGTCCGCCGAAAACTGTTTAAAATAATCGTCGCCTTCCACTACGACATATCAGGTTCGGAGCAGCATGACGGCTAAATATTATACAAAATCCTCAAATTGTACGATCTGAAATATGGAAGAATGCCGGTGCCAAACCTGTTTGACATATGCTTATCATTTCTACTCGTAAGTGTCTAAGAGGATTCAAATAATCTGATATTCTTCAACACCGGAAGTTGACAAGGCATCGGGATAAAATGAATTTTTTGGAAAGTGTTCATAAGAAATTTACAATTTGCTGGCCTTGTGACACTACCCATCCATTCTGATGAAGAATTGCATTGTTTGCTGAAATTTGCAAAAAATGTTGGCCTACATCATACCAAATTAGCCATTCTCAGAAAGTTTGAGTGGAGGCAATGCACTTATCTTATCCGGAATACACCATATCTAGCAACTTAATTTTGGATTCTGCAACAAAAAATCATGTGGGCAAAGTTGTAACAATTAAGTCGAAAGTAAACAAGCTTGTCTAAATTAAAACCATACTGACTTAAAATTGCCTTCATGGAAAATCGTTTAGCGGAACATGCTAAAATCTTTTACACATGCTTGTCTGTTATCAGCTCTGTCATTTGAATGGTCTTTTCTGTAGATAATTATCATATTTAATATTTCTAGTGATGTGGCTGGCTAATTACCTGTTTATCGCTTAACAAATTTGCATAAAATGACCAATTGCAAAATTAAAATGGGTCACGTAAAGGATACATGGAAAAAAATAAACTTAGCAGGCAAATGAAAATGACTTGCCCAGCCTGGGAGCTCTAACAGCCAGTTATGTATACTTTGATATTATAAACAAGAGAATAAAATATACGTGGGTTAGCTACTAATGTAGATCCTGCTCATTTTGAACATTGTCAATGCGTGGCTGACGTCAACTCAATTCAGAGCATAATGTCTGCTAGATACTACATCTCTGGAATCCATTCGCCACGGTCATGGCTGGTAGTTCTTTCCAGACGTCACTATTCATTTCCATTTTGCACAAATGTCGAACTTTTCTAATGCTACTACGTTTGGTATAAGTGTGTTGATTAATTAATAATAATAATAATAATAATAATAATAATAATAATAATAATAATAATAATAATAATAATAATAATAATAATAATAATAATAATAATAATAATGCTTTATTTACCCCAAATGGGATGAATTTTCAACAACTTACACGTTTTTCCAATATTACAAAAGAAGGGTGTTCATCCAGCATGTTCTTTTTCACTGTCGTTACATTTCATAAATCCGCTGTTTTCAAGGTCATTGTTTTTTCTCCAGGTGAACACATCACCTGCGTATTTATTATTCGTATCGGAATGACATGTAACTGAGTGGTTTTTTTTTGACGTGTGGCCGAATTGAAGGCCGCGCAAACTTACCCACTTTTCGGTTCCTTACTGCTTTAATGCTCCTTTGACTAGCTTATTTATGGGAACACTCACCGGTCAAATAATACTCGCCAAGATGCTAACGAGCATTTCCCATTTTCATACATGACATTGAAAAGCATCAAAGTTTTCCACAGAACCTCATCACGTTTGATCTTAATTTTTATTATAGATTGCAAACTGTTTTACTTTGAAAGTTCATGCTATTTATATTTAATCTTCAGACGTCTTTTATGTATCTCGTTGTACCTTGTCCTTTACAAATACTCTAGCATAACCCTACCCCATGGATACAGTCATCGGCGTTGACCGTTCAGTCAAAATAAGGATGCATCCTATGAATAGGCACATGGATTTGTTATGCTTTATTGCTCAAAGTTCTACTGTGTCAAATACATGGTCTCGTTTCATGTGCAGTATTTGTAGTACATAGAATAAATGTCTTTTGAAGGACAAAGCAGTAATTTTCACAACAGAATGTAATATCCTTTGTAGTTTGAAGTAAAGCCATCTATCCATCTATTTATTTAGCAGCATTTATTCTAAAAATCACTGGTGATATCTTACAATTTGCCCGATCTATAGTAGTTTATAACGGAGCAAAGATCGCGTTCGTTATCTGGCGCATAGAATTAATTTAGTTATGAATCTGCTGACTGACGAATTTTGTGTGTGCCACCTAAAACGTCTGCCATTGTTTTCGGTTTGAAATTAAATAATTCTATACCGATAAAAAAATGAGATCACTTCCATTTTCCATTAAATTGCACATAAGAATAAGGTTTCAATGCGATAACCTATATCCAAATAATCTTGTCATTTTATCCATTCATGTTAGATTACCAAATTTTTATGTGAATTTTGGTTCTGTGTGGTGAGGTTACATTATTATTGATCCTTTAGTATTCCCATATTCCAGGGATTGAAAATCAAAGTCACACAAAATAACAACGAATCGTTATTCCGACGGGTATGCGTCAGCACGCGCTCCATTTCTAATCAATCATTCTCGGTTTGGATCATTTGTAAGTTGGTATTTGCTGATTCGCTCGTCTATTGATAATCTAGCAGCAGTGAAATATTCAACGAATTCAATCACTCATGAAAAGAAAACTTAACAGTGACTTTTTAATACGCTTGTCAGAAAATTTCTCAACATAACAATTTTTAAACGCAAAATGCATTCTCTAAAAGCTGATATTTGCTTCAGCATATTTTTTTAATTCACATTTTGGACGAAATATGCATTTTAGTAAATCCCAATCTATATTTCATCAGGTCTCTCAACTGTTGTTGCTGAATAATGATCACCTATCACGGATATTGAAATTTGCATCAAGCGATATGGCTGAAAGAATTAAATCGTACACCAAATTAATGGTTCGAAACAGGCAATCTTGTACTTTGTTGAACCGGAAACCTCTTGTTAGTCATAATTCGGAAAAGACGTTAACTACACGCACGCAATGCAATTAATCTCATCATGGAAACCAGAAAAAACAATGAACCGATATGGTACAATTATCAAGTATTTTTTGAAATAACGTCTCATGGGAGTAGCATATCGATGAATGTCGATGAATTATGTAATATAACAGAACATGGTCGCTCAGTTTTCTAACTTGAACGAGAACACATGGATAGGCTTGTTGAATATGTAAAATTTAAATACTTCATTTGACTATGATTTTTATGCGCTATTAACATATCAGTTTGTGTACTACTATGCAGATCAGTAAGAAAATCTTTTGTGTCTATACTGTGTCAACAGAATATTATAATAATACTTTATGAATCTCAAATGGGACAAATTGTCAACCGCCTTTGTATTAACCAATATGGATAAAATAGTTTTCGTCATTTTGTGTTTCACTGTTTTTGTTTCTGAATACGTTCGGCTTACTTCCACGACAATCAAACGTCGTTTTCTACAAGCTAAATTCATCCTTTTTCTTTATCAATCACGGAATTGCGTGCAACTGAGATCGCGTTTGAAGTCTTACCGAATTGAAGGTCGTTGCTCAATAAGTACCAACGTATTTATGATTATGATAATCAATCTGTCTACGAAACCTCCGTGGATAACTTGATGTTTCTTTAGGGTAGAGGATTAACAAATTTTGTAAAAGTCGTTAATATGAATAGCTATAACTTCCTAATAATATGTGAAAAATTCAGTTTCCTTGAATAAAATTAACTTAATTCTTATCTGCTCACACTACAAGGCCTTCTGCAAACGAGATGACGAATCCACAGTAGCGACTCACTAACTGCGGGCTGAATTGCGGAATCATCATAATATCGGCTATAGAATTCAACGAAGATCACATGGAATCGCGGTACCAAAGAGCAATCGAACCAATGCTTGAAATTTAAAAGTCAAATATCCGTAGTTGTCCATAGGAGGTCAGGAAACACTTCTTGATCGGTACTAGCCGAGTCGGTGATACAGTAACAATAATACTAACTTAATACAACACACATATATATACGGATAAACTTCGGAACTAACGTTGATAAATATAAGAATCTTAAAAAAATAAGATACCAAATACTTCAAGCAAATTAAGAAATATATATTTAACTTAAAACAATAAAATGAATCAGGGTGATAAACAATTGTCAATAATGTTATTGCAATAAAACCGAATTTTACGCGATGTTGTTTTCGACTTCGATTTTTAGACGAACACCTGGTATTTCAATCTCTCAGAGGACACGTACAAACTGATTAAAGTCAACCCGCATGATAAACAGCAGTACGAGGCATGAATCATGGTCTGTAGTTATAAAGGCAGCTAAAAATCATATGTAGGTAGAAGCAGTGAGAGTATTAAGTAAGTTATTAAGGAAGTGAACGTGAAATCAATCAACAAGCATTTGTCTGAGACCTACGGCGAATTCAAATCAGAACTTTGATCGGAGTTGTTAAATGCATATTGCTAACACAATAGAAACATTATAAAGGCGCAACAGAATCAAAATAGCATGACGTCCTTGGCCACTTCCTAATTTGCGCTAAGCGCGAAAAATCTACCAATGTTAGTGGCAGCTTCAGAAAGCAAACTAGAGATAATGAAGTCCTTTACATTTGTCAAGGAAGTTACATTAAAAAACTATATGGACATTTTCAAGTTCTAGAGTGAACTTTGTATCCGGAACGGTGCTTGATGATTTACCATGAACTGACGTCAGCCTAGACTACCAAGGGGAACTCTGAATGTTTACATCTAAGTATTAATCAGATCAGGGCGTCTAAAACTAATATATGTTTAGCCGAAATGGCACCATTTAGACTGAGAGTTTCACGGTCATTTGTAAGTCTTCATTGTCACTAATGTGGCAGTCCACCAACGTGTGTGTTCCTCAACTCTTCAACTCCCAAGAGATGCAGAACAGCGCGTAACAGAAAAATGTGTATACTGCTTCATAGCATCATCTACATTTTTGGTGGACAATGCCTTAGTTCAATCTCTTAGGCAGCACACACCAGTTCCTTAAAGTTAAGAACTCCCGATTGGTATCGGTCTATCGTGACATGCACTCCTGGAAAAAATACGGCAAGCACAATAGAGATGGAAGTAGGTTGATTATAGCTGCACATATTTTTGAATTGTTCAACAAACCATTTAAATCCACACATGCGACACAGTAAAGCGTGTGCATAACGGGAATGATAGCATTGTGAATCGGCTATAGTAAACCTGAATTAATTATGGTCCGGCAAGGAACTTGTAGTGAGCTGTAACTTGATGGGTCAGCAGCGTGCTTGTGGTAAACTTGACCTACCTTGATGCGCAGTATTGTGAAATTCGACCCTAATCTATCCGTAGAGAGATGCAGTCAGTATTACGTGATGACCTCGGACATCAGCATGCAAATGGAGTTGAGCGAGACAAGTCTTGAAGAGCCTCTGAATCATACAGACTGCTAAATGTTTGCCATTGGTCAGAATTCAACGAAAAATTCTACGCCAACCAGCTTGCACCGACGAACTCTACAAGCTAACTTCGGAATGCAGCAGAGCATTCCTTTTCCCTGGGTTCTTCTCCGCGTTCAGCGCTGGATAAGAGAGCTAATCCGCGACCCTTTTCAAGGACATTCTATTATGATTCAGCCATCATGTCTATACTCCTCAAGTATTGGGGTGGGTTAGAGGGATGGCAATGCTGGATTGCTATCAATGAAAGGCCTGGGCGAGAAAGACATTAGAATCGTCACCGACTAAATAAGAATGACCGTTGCAAACTGCTCTCGAATTGCATTTACCCTAACTGACCCAATTGACCTGTATGCTTATGATCGCAAAGCAAGACTTGATGGAAGAAAATATTGGCGTCAATACCCACTTATTCCGGATAGGCTACCACATGAATCATCAACCGATCACTATGTCATTCAAAAGATCACTGTTAAGCATGCATTTGAAATTTCTGCAAAACATGTATTGAATCCCAGGATTTTAAGCCACTAATTTGCACGGATTTCTCTAAAACATGACGTTTACCCACCTGAAGTGCACGCATAGAAGCAACTTGTAATTATTCCCTCACCGACAGATCTTCACGTTCATGCTGCAATTCTCAGCAATTCGATTTAAAATACGTGTTTGACCTTCTCCCCGACGATGAAAAAGTAGGCGTAAATATGAATATGTTCAGAGAAAATCATGATAGTATTCATGCAGTCGTGTGTGTTCTTCTGTAACAAGCGCTACGACCGAAAATGAAACTGCTTATTATAAAATATAGATGTAACAAGCATTTTATAGTTGAATCTTGTAGGTAGCCATGAGAACAAACTAGGTATCTCAAATGATTCTTCAATTATTTGTACCCATTCAGTACTCAAGGAAACATAGATGCATGAATACACATGCTTGAAGATTTCACTTACGTACAATCAGGCAACTGTTTACGAATAACGACGGGAAATGACTGGAAGTTAGTTAAGGGTTTCACTCGGATACCGAAAAACAGCTTTCGGAATTCAGTAGTTTCATTTCTTCGTTTTAAGGCTATTTTATGGCTGCATCAGAAAGTTTGGGCAAACGTTGTTTTGTTGCCCACTAAATCGACAAACAAACAAAAATCCGAAAAGCAGAATGCGCAGTATTGTCAAGAATTTAACCCAAAAATGTTGATCAACATTGAGACAGCTTTTAGTTAGTTCTCTTAGGAATGAATTTCATCGCCAAATTAACTTCAAATTTCATTGCCGTCAATGAATTTATCAATTTCGAATTTCGAAGACCAAATTATTATTCATATTGGTCCCACCGTGTGATCTCGAAATTAGGTCATCTAGTTTATGCTTCGTCCCTCAGTTACTTTTAAGCACAGCGTTTTCTCTGCATTCCCCTGTTCATCGTCCTGTTGTCTGCTGTTGTCTCTAAGCATCATGTTTCGATTTGTTGTCTTTTCTTTAAATTTAATCACACGTTTGATTTGCGAGCAATTTTTGGGTTCATCTTCTGAAAGCTAAAACCTGGTTTACCATTCAGTGAGACGCGGATTTGTTTTATGGTAGGTTACTGTAATTTATTGTATCATGTCAACGTATACCTTACGATTATGGTGTTATATTTTCTTCCTACTCAAATAAAACGGAGTAGTTGAAAAGGGTTTTCAATATTTGATTAGGGCTTATGACTGAGGTGTCGCATTCACCTTCTGTAATTAGCAATCCACTAGAAAAGATTCTTGTAATAATTGCATGTAGATTCTCTTTCTATTACATGAATTTTATGATCGAGTTCAATGTTATCTAACGTGATGGGCATCATATATAATTGACACCGCATAAAATTCAGCTACCTTGTTTGAGGTGCAACCATGCCCTTACATATCGAACTGTTAGTTACGACATCTTCGCAAAGTGACGGTTCTTCATCACTGTGAGTGGCGATCTGCTATGGCGATATTATGTTACAACGTAACCTATTCATTTATCGAGGTTGTTTTTGACCTTCCTACACTTAGTGTAAATGGCATAAAATACCACTCATCTTGTGCAGGAGATACTTGTCGACACATTGCTAGTCGTCATGCAATCTGATTCACTCGTAGTAATCTCGAGGGCCAATCAACATAATTGTGGTGGGTATAGCAGTTTCTATATTCCGCATCCACTGAAACATCACCGTTGACTGTTTAGCCTCCGTTACAAAGATCAACAGAATTTTCATTGCATTATTACAGGTAGCTGAATTTAGAAGCACTTCCATCATTTAATCCGTTTCCTCACCAATGGTGGAGCGAGTAAGGTGCGTGTAATGTATGATCCCCCTCTCTCTCTCCCTATATATATATATATATATATATATTATATATATATATATATATATATATATATATATGTTCCAGTTGAAAGACGAACATCGATTAGCAAAGTTGTATTGATTGCGCACACGTCAAAATACCATTTCAGTTGCATGTAGTTCCGATATGGATAAAAGGAGGAATGGAGACGTTTTTGCTGAATTAAACAATGGAGATTTGCCATGGGAATATAACCCGTGTGTATTGAGTCAAGGACAAGTTGTAAATGCTGGCAATCGTTTTGTTTTTTGTATATTGGAATGCATGTAACTGACTGAAAATTCATCCCATTTGGGATAAATAAAGCACTTTTCTTATCGTAATTCAATACTCTGAGTCGTTATCGAACGATTCAAATAGAAATTTTCGGTTTTTATAGTTTGTTGCTTGCCTGTCTATCCATCGTCCTGTTCTTTCTCACTGTGGTGATTAATGTATCGTAGTGTGATTGTAAAACAAGAGGCTTGGTGACAATCGGCGTATTGTATTATTTTACCAACTTTTCGGTCTGCAACTGAAAGACCTTTGTCAAGGTAGTGTGAATCCAGATCGATATGTCGATTGTATGACCCATGGATAACACTGCTTCCAAGATCAAGCGTTTTTGTTTCTTATTGGTCGATGCGATGACCACCCCGTCGTTTGGGTTGACATTGTGTCCGGTCTCTGCACAATGTTGCCAAATGTGCGATTTCGCGTCACCCCGTCTCAACGCTAGATGATGTTCGTGTAAACGTGTCTTTTGTTCAATATGTTTAAAAATGCTTGTGACCGATTGGGATGTGATTGTAAAAACAAAGTCTCTCGGTAACAATCGGAGTATTTTTATTCTACCAACGTTTCGGTCTGCTACTGCAAGACCTCTGTCAAGGTAAAAAAAGTGTGACAGTCATTATATTGGAAGCTGGAAGCTGGATTGGAGCCTTCATTGTTCGATTTACCATGCGCCTGTCTTGATTTCTCAATGTATGGTTGTCCGTGCGCCTATCTTGATTTCTTTCCCCGTCCGTCCTGTTGTTCATTGTGCCCCGTCATGCGAAGGTGTCTGCGACCCCTTACCTATTTTATCCATTTGTTGACCTAGATCCTATATTGAGACCTAATCATGCCATGTCGGTAATACTATTCAACACCTAGTGTCGTGTGATAATCCCTGCCCCCCACCCTCCCAAGTCTATTTACGTCTGCCCTACAGTGACCTTGATGTCAAACGAATTCCCGTCAACCTGTGTACTTTTAAGGGATCCATGCCTATGGCGTGATTTTTGTTAAAACATTGAAAACAAATTTGATTCATTAAGAACAAAATTAAACAAGTTTTTAATTTAACATATATCGAACTGAGTAAGCCGAGCACCTTGACAATGCTGTAGAGATATCTCCAACGATCATTTTTGTGCAGACGATCGCTATTGATTATTTTCCCTAAGATATTCCTACACGCATGTCTTGTGGTGATTCAGCTTATCAGGTTTGGAACTAAGTAATTCTAAGTGTATTCATTTTGTTGTTTAGATGTCTCACCCACATAGGTCAAGTCACAATCTTTGCACTGGATGCTGTAAACCACCGCGGCTGTCACATGATGCAACTCGGTCCTTTGGATTTGAGAGACTAAGCTTTAAAGTAGACGATGTTCTATGCGCTGTTTTGACCTCCATAGATTTCAGTATTGCTTGGTCGGCTGTTCTCGATGCTGGTAGGCATGTTTCTTTCTAGTCCGAGTGCAAGAGTTCACAAAAGAGTTGGGATATCCATTGCTTCGGAACAAATTTCGCAGTGTTTTTCTTCCTATTTGCTATAGCTCAGCTGTGCTACAATGTGTGCTCACAAGGCGATAAAGTGTCTGGACACATCTTCTTTTGTGAACAATTGGGTGGCGGCTGTTGAAAGATAGGATGATGTCGGTGGTGGTTGGTTTTCTGTATACCGTTGTTTGAATGGTTCCATCTGTTTGCTTCATCAAAAGTACATCTAAGAATGGTAGTTGACTATTATTTTCGATCTCCATTGCGAACTTGATGGATGGTAAAACATTAATAATGTGTTCGTGGAATTGTTCAATCATTGTGTTCTTGATGATAACAAATATGTCATCCATGCAGCGCAACCATAATTATATTTCTTGAAGAGCAATGTCTTCGAAATGTCGCATAGTCACCTTAGCAAGAAGACCAGACAATGCAGACCCCATGGGTGCACCTTGTTTTTATCGACAGACCGCCCCGTCGAACTAGAGATACGTCTCCGTGCATAAATGTGCCAGTTCAATCACGTCTTCCATTAGAAGGTTCGTGTGCTCCTTCCAGGTTGTCCGTATTGTCAGTAACTGCTTAAGGGCTTGTGATGCAACCGCATTCGGGATGCAAGTAATAAGTGAACATATATCAAAGGAAACCATCACTTCATCGTTTTCGAGTTTCAGATCTTTTGTTTTTGTCAGGAAGTCTGCCGCAATTTTTAGAAATTTTGGCCCGTCATTCAACAGTGATTTGACTAGTTTGCAGATATGTCTTGCGATTTGGTGAGATGGGGAGTTCCGATTTGAGACGAATGGTATTAGAGGTGTGTTCATTTTATGAATTTTCGGTAATCCGTAAAACCTCAGTAAAGCACCTTCGACCGGTTTCAATTTAACCCCCTAAATCTCGGCAAGATGTTTATTGCGTCGGAGAGCATTCAATTTGCTGTAACTTGCTGAAAATTCATCCCATTTGGGATAAATAAAGCATTATTATTATTATTATTATTATTATTATTATTATTATTATTATTATTATTATTATTATTATTATTATTATTATTATTTTGTTGCCTAACTTTTTGATGGGATCTACCGTGTTTGGTAGTTGTTCATATACTTCTATATCTTTGAGCAATTCATTCGCTTTTTGTTTTAGTCGTCGGTGTTGAGCACTACGACTGCTGGGCGAATTGTGATGGTTGAGTATTTGTTTAGACTTCTTATTGCTCGCTTCTCATTCTTCGTAAGTGTAGTAGCAGGTTTGTGGGAGTTGAGCATGCCGATGACAGCTCTAACAGCTTGCGTGTTCACGGCATCTGGTGTAGTTCTTCGGACGCCAGCTTCAAATGCAGCTATGAACTGCGTTAGACTGGCGTCTCTGTGATTGAAATTCAAGCATTTCAGTAACATAGATCTCTCCGTCGCAGTTAGTTGATACCTCGATAGGTTGCGTACTGAGTTGGTTGAGTTTGTTGCTTGGTTCGTGCGTCTTTCGTTGCTGCATATATATATATATATATATATATATATATATATATATATATATCAGTCATTGGAATTCGCAATAAATAGAAGAGGTATATATTCTCTCGTCATTTGTTGTATAAATCCACATTTTACATTGATTTATATCAGTCTGGTGGATTATTATGAGGGCAATTCGTAGGACTTTCTTCTATAGACCCTGTTGGAACTGTCATCATTATCTGACCTGAGTGGCGTTCACGTATAGTGTAACATTTTGATGTGCACTTTCGTGCCCCTATTATCTTGATAACCGATCTTTAATTAGTATTCACGTTTTAACTTTGATGACTAGTTCACTTATTCATTCTACTCACTCGACTGCGGACGCACGTCTGACTAACATGTACTTTTCAATAAACATCTTTTCGTCTCACACGGTGTTCTGAATTAACCGTAGTCAGGTCGGTTCCGAGTCAACTTAATAATGGTGGATAATTCAACCTTATAATCCCTGCATTCCACTACAACCCTTATATGACTCCATCACTAATAATCCCGCTATGAGCAGGCAATAACTAAACGTATTTGACATCTGCTCTCCATCCGACCTAGTAAGATACCAGATGAGAGAAGACATGAAGAATGAATCATAATGGAGTGCCCCTGGAAAGGTGCATGAATTCGACCTCTTGTCCGGCACCGAAATCAAAGAAGCGCTCAAGGAAGAGTAGCCCATCTGCTGCGTTTCAAGGTCCGCTTATAAGACTTATCAGCGTGAGCTGATTGGTGAAACCACGATTGGTTGGATTCTAACTACCTAACTAACTGGCTCACAGACTGAATGATTCAGGGTTCGTCACGCTTGACTCACTGGAATCTGTTTTGTATGTTCACTATAGTCTTTGTCTTTTATCTTTTCCACTCTTCTTAGAGAATAATTTTATAGGGTACGTTTACTAGCTGCATAACCGAAGCATTGTAGCATCCACGTTTCATTGGTGGCAACCATCGCTCCATAAATACTATACGACGCTGGACTTTCAAAAGGACAAATTCTTTCGATATCTGCACTTTCTACGAAATTTCAGCGGGTTTATAACTTTGTTCGTCTTTGCCATCGTGAGAAAACCGCCTGAGCATCTCTGTATCTCGTAAACGTACTTTACGGAATGAGAAAGCTTCGACAATGTCATGAACACAACCAACCATCCATAGATTAAAACTAGTAATTAGACACTCATTTGTTTAACCAACGGCGCAAACCATATGTAAACCTAGAGAATCCCGTCATTTTGACCCTTTTCGGGTAGGTTTTCGACCAACCTGAAGTTCGATATCAACATGCTCCGTGCACAATATTGTATGTAAGCATATTTAGCTTAGCACCGTCCACTGATTTTCTTAAATTATTCAAGCAGCGATAAATCTAAAATCCAGAGGGTTCATAAAATTCATTGCGTACTCAAAATCCAATCATAATTGCCTTCAAATGCGCAGCTAAAACAGTATGCAATCAAACCTAAGAAACAAAGGCGTATATAAGTCAAACAAACAATAGCATTGCGATAGTCAATTCATGGTAGAATCAACGCGGATATGAGTTAACCAGCTTTAAGCTAGACAAAGAGGTAAGTCGTTGACAAATTATCCAATATTTCAAGATGACAGAAGATGCAATGTGAGACAACCTTTTGAAAAAGCAGATAGTGCAGGGATTATAGTCCATATGTTATTTGAGTGGGGGGACGGAATCAAAACAGCCTAATATTAAAATCTTCCAATATTTTTATGCAAGTGAAGTCACTGCGATCACTAAGAAAACTGAGGAGTATTGTTGGCTCCGTCAGTCGCGAGAGACTATGTTGCTTGTCACACCGGCTGACTTATTTAATTTTCTTTTGGTTTATTTAATAATCTCTTCATTTTCCTACATTTTCGATTTCTGTTTCAGTTCGTCTGATCTTTTTATTCTCAAATATTTTCAACTTTAATTTTATTTGTATAATAATGTGGATAATGATTGTAGCGTTTTTTCATTTATTTTTTCTTAATAAAATTTTTATCAATATTATCATTATCATTATTATTATTATGTTATTGTTGTTATTCTTTATTATTATTGTTATCAACTACAATTATTCATCCCGTTACGATTTTGTTTTCATTTAATAATTTTCCCTTCTTTTATGTTTCATTTAATGCATCTCTGTCTGTGACTTTAGAGACTTATGCTAGACAAGCACATTTAACCGCAGCTTCTACAGACAACGGGTGTTCGGCTTTCAGAACGCATGTTATTTTCGTCTTTTTTCTATCCCACGACTTCATGTGGCCTTGGTCTATTCTTGTAGCTACTGCCTTTATGATACTCCGCCAGCTGCTGCAATCCGCTGCCTATTTTCCCACAGTCACTCTGAGGAGAATTATATTTTGCTTATTATTATTATTTCAGCAAAAATACCTTGGAGTCTCCACGTGTAGCATTCAGAGGATTAGCTGCTTTAGATTCCAAAAACTTACTTATATATACATATATACATATATTAAAAAGAATGAAGGCAAACGCCTAGTAGGAATACTAATTGTTGACGTTTGAAGCCTGATCTGAGGCTCGTCTACAGATTATGGGAAATGACTTTTACATCGGTGTTTGCTTGCCTGTCTATTTTTGACCCTAATGCGTTCAATTCTGATGATTAATGTGTCAAAGTGTGCAAGAAATTGACGTAGGCATTTTAGGAAACTAGATGTTTTCAAGGACCAGATGTTCTTGCTTCCTTTTTGATGATTCAATGGCATATGCATCACTCTATTTTTACCTCATGTCCTGTTTTGGAGCAATGTTGCCAAATGTGTTTTCTTGAGCCAGCCCTCTTGGTACCAACCGATTGTAGTGTGTTTATTTCCAGACGCTTACCTTATTCACCTGCATATGTGATGTTGCAGTGTTGACACGGGGTGTTGAATACAATCTCCGCTCAATCCTGTATTGGACAGAGTACGCCGCAGTGGTGGCTTTTAATCCGTTTTCACTTGCATGGATTTTAAGATCCGTTCAGCGGCTTCTAAAACACTCTTGATGTATGGTAGGACAAAGTTGCGGATTGAGTGTTGCGCAAAGTTTTTGGATTTGTTCCGATTGGAAGCACGGACGAAATAACTGGGATGACAAATATTCTTGGACAAGGAATATAATTATTTCTTTTCCAGATTTTATAATTCTGTCGCACTACAGTGTGCGATTGCACGAGCGTTTGAACACAGAATTTTTTACGTATGTACATGCATGCCCAAAGCCGAATGAGAGAGTGAAAGGCTTGAAATTAGAGTCTCATGTGAATATCACCCAATGTAAATGATTGCTGAGCAGAGGGTTAAACAGGTTATTACAGTTGTGCTGCATACCAAAAAGTAGATAATAAATAACGCGTACGTTACGCGGCTGCTTAAAATAGATTACATAACAAAATTGTGTCTCACAACGAAAGCACTTCCATGTGATTTTCCCAGAAGTAAGTTCTTTAATCAATGCTTGACAATCCATGATAAGAAATCTCAAGACGGCAATGAAATAATTTCGAAGAAAAACATTCCATTATTAACAGCCAAATTGCTTAAGATAACTTAATTTAGGCATTTGCAAAATCGATTAAACGCAGTTTGCAACTTGGGACTTGGCGTCATCGTAAAGCAGCTTAACTGAATCTCGAGTGGTAAATCACTTTTGTTGGATATCTTTCTTTTCAAAATGCTACTGGGCTGCAGTAGTGAGTGACAACGACCGCATGTAACAAGTCGATAGGGGACGTAAGAGTTATAAACTGACTTGACAAATGAGCCTTATAGATTAAACATTTTATACAGGTGATCTAACGTTGCTTGTACGAAATGCATAAATATAGACACAGTGGTGTATTTGATCTGATAGAGAACAACCGGATGCGACTGCACCTCAATTTGTATGTGCATTATTTAAAACGGAATAATTCGACAATTACGCTTAGCCACAACCTACTGGTTTTCAAGAGCTCAATTGTTATTCTGCTTCAAAATTATAATTGCAGTTGCGGAAGAATTGTTCAAATTTCTTGATGATTGTGCCACAAATGGTGAATTTTCTCATTAGTTTGGTGTTTTCTCATTAAAACTTGTTGGACCCCACATTGAACCAATTCAATGCTACAATATCGTGTGCAGCTGTGCAGGAATATAAGACTACTAAGACATTCAGTTGCAGGAACTTTGTGTCTTACATGAAAAAGGTCGCAGCTGAACAGAAATGTAAAAAGTCCAAGCAATTAAGGATGAAACCAAGAGATAAATAACCTTAATCCAAATAATCCGATGCGCAGTTGGATAACAGCATACACGATATTTTTATTATTATAACCGTAATTCTACTGTCCTCGTTGTACAATTGTTTTACTGCGAATTAAGGTTCAATTTGTAAGTGTTTGATAAAGTTTCAAAACAAGCCCCGATACATGAGGCTTCTATTGAAAAATTCAATTTAGTTTTGGTTATTTGTTGTTATCAATACCCGCACGCAGAATTGACACATGCAGAAATATTAACTAGAAAACACATTGAACAGCTATGAGTTTGCACTGGCCTACTGAATGCGAGACCAGATATGGATACAGCGATTGTCGTTATGAAAAAACGGACTAAATAGATGACATGAATCAACTACTTTCGAACGGGAAGAAATTCGATCCTACCAACGTCAAAGGCAAAATGCACTTCAACGAATATCAATTGGGGAACAACGTGAGGCAGGTTATACGAGATAACAATTAGCCCATTGTGGTATGAATAATTAAGCCGACTGACTCAATATTATTGATGATCTATGGACTCCCAAAGTTCCATAAAGAACAGGATTTGATAAGACCACGAATGGATCGGAAAGAAACGCCTTACCGTTCAAGTGCATGTTTGCTGACCAACATGCGGGGAACAATCAGAGAAAAATGTGTCCAACCCAGTGTAGTTGTATGGCAATTATGATAGATTTGATTATACCAGTTCCAATCGAGGGAGGATGATGCTCTGCGGACCTCTATGATGGGCATTTGATCGTGCGGCCAGCATATTGGGAAGTGTAGCAACAATAAAACTAGTATATTACCAACGATTATTCAACGACTGGTATCTTACGCTTGAGATTCAGGACAGCCATGATCTTTTGGTAAACCAACCACGGAGTGCTTTGGCAGAAACGAAATTCACACGTTTGGCCGGAATGTCTTCGTGTTTGTAGTTAGACTGATTTTAGTCTAGAACAATGAGATTTCTAGTAATAAGCCTTCCGGAAAAGCGTTTTCTTTTACTGTGGATTTGTTTCTAAATATTCATCATCTACAATAACTTCAGAGCGTTTTTATTCCGCTCTTGAATCTAATTTCTGCTTTAGTGGCCCAAAGCTGGGAATCTACGTGCATTGCTTCGTTCATATTTCTTTCCGGTAGGATGTCTTTTGCACAATGCCATATTCCCTTCGTTGTGGCTCAAAATTTCTGAAACAGAAAGGCTCATCCATTTCTGATTTTGATGCAAACACAATAGAGCATTGCGCATTGATAAAAATCCAGGCTGTTGATGAAAATTTATTGATCATCACAAGTTCATATGATTGTCAAACTCGATCGTGTCATTAGCAAACCTGTGGCGAATGTTAAAGAATAAACGATGTCATGATCCCCCTCTGCTATCCACTTATATGTTTCAACGATTTACCGTCGTCTTCAGCAAACAACCTGGCCTTTAGAAGAATTGTAATGGAGAAGACATTTCATCGGTTACACGTCTACACTGAGGATGCTCTCAAAATGGCTATCATCACACCACCGCTAGGCATTACAATCGATACCTCAGATATGGCGGTGAGTGCAACTCTACAGCAGCTCGATTCTGACTTGTGGACACCACTCGCGTTTTTGACGACTTTTTCCACTCAATCTCGTGCAGCACCTTCTGGCGCAAATTTTTGGCTATTTATCTGACTGTTCGATATTTTCGACAGTACCTCGACGGAAGTGAGTTCATGATTTTTACGGATCACAACCAGTTAACCCGTACAATCTTCACCCAAACCGTTTGATCATGCTACGCGAAATTCGTCATTAGGAATTTCACTTCGCAGTACATCTCAGATATGTTGCACGTCATTGCCGATTACTTGTCAAGACTAATTATTCGGATGTGCCTGCACCACCCGATTCCGCCAAGATTTCAGCTGTGCGAACTGCTCCATAATTCGATGCCATAGTTTTAACTCCTCGTTCTTCTGTTATCCGGATGACAGTCCAACGTGCACATTGTCATTTACGACGAATTCATCTGCCTATCGTAACGCTTATTTTCCTTCCACCCATATTCTCGTCCACATTGCATTATTCATCTTGTAAAGAAACTACATATTCGTAAGTCAACCGTTTGAATTATATTTCCCTAATCCAAAAACGTTAAAATTTTTCAGGAATGTTAAATGAACAAGTTGTATTTGCTCATGCGATTCACACACACCCGCTTATTACATAAGAGTTTTTCCGTTCACTTTAAAACTCTGAGGGGTGTAATGTTGGAGTTGTCTTCATTGTCTAGCAAGCCCAATTGTTAGAGTAGCCAAGAGAGAGTTGCCCAAGAGATAATTGTCAAAACTGCACAGCAACCTTTCCCCGATACGAGGGGCGTTCATGTATGATGTAACGCTTTGACGTGAACTTTCGCGAATTTGCCTTAAAAATCTATTTGTACCGCATGGTGTGCTGATTCAACCGTAGACAGGTCGAGCTTTGATTCAAAATGATTGTGGAGGACATGTTAAACTCCTAATCCCTGCAATCCACTACACCTCAGTGGCCAAGACTTCTCACGTCTGGGCAACAAAAACTAGCATTGGGTCAGTCTGATGAGCGTATTGGTTATGCAATACGATGGTGTTTGAGGACGTATATATGCGGGTAAATGTTGCTAAGCGCTTCTAGTTTGCATTGCCTGGAAACGAGATGTCCCGGCCATTGAGGCTTCAAGTGTGACTAAACACTGCAAGTTGGCAGTTCACAAGACTAATGAAGAGACGCTGGGTATTGCCAATCATGGTCTACCATCAATAAGGTACTCAAATAGAAAACCTCTGCAACGTTCAACGGGCCACTATAACTCAGCGGTTAGAGCAACTTCTGGCACGAACGGAGTGCAAGTTTCGATCCTCGATCGTACTGAACCCCCCGCTGATGATCTATAATAAGAGTGAAACGCATGCGTCCAGGCGCTTCCTGTGAATGTTTTCGGAAAAATACTGGCGGAGAATCTTACTACCGATAGACGCGAATACCATCATTTGCTCACGTATATAAATCCCCAAATGCCCCCCTTTATTACATAACCAATACGCTCACTGTAATGAACCAATGCTAGTTTGCATTGCCAAGAAACAGGAAATCCTGGCAATTGAGGCTTCATTTGTGACTAAAAACTGCTAGTTAGCAGTTCACACGAACAATGAAGATAAGCTGAGCATTGCTAATCACGGTCTACCATCAATAAGATATTCCTATAGGAAGCCTCCGCAACGTTCAACGGGCCACCATAGCTCAGTGGTTAGTGCACCGGCTGGCATGAACGGAGTGCAAGGTTCGATCGTCAATCGGACTGATACGCCCTGCTGATGATCTCCAATAAGAGTGAAATGCATGCATCCAAGTGCTTCCTGTGAATGTTTCCGAAAAATACTGGCGGAGAATCTTACTACCGATAGACGCGATTGGCATCCTTTCTCACATATATAAATCCTCAAACACCCCTCCTATCAATATGACGTAAAGTTTAATCGTCGGTTGTTGTTTGCAGCAATTATACTTTGGCCCAATTTTCGAAGATAATATTCACTTTGTACTCTAACTACTTTTCTATACGCATCGACTTGTCTATACACATCTATTTGTCACCCGCCGACTTCTGATTAAACCTTAGTCAGGTCGGGTTTGATTCAACATAATTTTGGTACATATCTCGACCTTATAATCCCTGCATCCACTACAATATCAACGATAGAAACATACCTGTCCTATCTCGCTCTGTCAGTGGTTTTCAATATTCCCAATGAAAATAAACGTTAATAATAGATCAAGAGCTAACCCCATTACCACGTCGTCTGTATTTCGTTGCGATTGCCTATTGGATTTGAATCGGACTTGGTAGGTGTAGTCCATTAGCATTTCTGTTAAATCGGATGTGAGTAGTCTAAATTTCACGTTATTTTCTTCGATATATCCATAAAGGTGAACGACTGATTCCAGTAGTGCTACAGTTGTAAACAGAAAAAAAATTCCAACGAGAACATCAAACTATTGCTCACATTGGCGTCAACGAATTAAAACATGTTTCGAAGACTGTGTGGGCACAATTTTTGTCTGACTGGTTCTTGCATGGGAAGCGGGAACCATTAGGGCCAGTTTGAAACTGCTTCTAACAAAATTAGAAATTGAACCCTTGTTGCGAGAAGATCAATACTTCAACAAGGACAACAGAATTTCGGTTTTAAGAATGAGAATTTCTATCAAGCTATCATCCAAATGCGCATCTGGTACGCCGTGAACTTGGACTTGTTGAATACTTGCATTAGGGACTTTAGTCATTTTCATCAATAATACCTGAAACATCTTAAAATCTGCTGAACTGTGATCTTTTGAAAATAATACACAAATTGGTGGTAGCATCATCACAAATTTCATGCTCTAAATGTCGTAGTAGTCATACATTCTTATTATATTCAGCTGTACACGATGTCGTAGCTTCGAATTGGTTTAACTTGTAACCTATCATGTTCTGATCTTATTCAAATTTTCCTGAAAAACGCCAAGACTAATAGGGAAATTCACCTTTTGTGGCACAATCTTCAAGGAATTTAAACAGCTCTTCTATATCTGCAATTCTGATTTTGAAGCCCGAATAACCATTGAGCTCTTGCAAACCAGTGGGTCGTGGCTCGAGAGTATAACATGTTTAATCTACAAGGCTCAGTTGTCAATTGAGCTTATAATTCTTAAGTCCGTAATCGACTTGTTACATGCGGTCGTTATAACTCACTTCTTCGGCCCATTTGCGATGTGCAAACAGAGCCATCCCAGTGTAATAATGAATCAGTCGTGGTCATGTCACGCTGCTTCACGACAACACTATTTTCCATGTTGCGAACTCCGTTTAATCGCTATTTCAAATGGCTCGATTATCTTGTTGTTTCACTTCAATTGCTTTCCCTGATCTTGCTGTGCGGTATTTGCATTGCCCCCTTAACGAAAAAGTAGCGAATAAAAACACTTTATTTTTTGTCTATTCTAGTTCTTGCAGACTTGACTTCATACAATTTATGGTTAGATGTTAACAAGCCTAGAGAGGCATTACTAATTTTAGATAACTGTTTTCATCTATTTACGATGCAGTAATTTTACACAAATTGTTGCATTTTTCCTAAATGTCCACAAATATTTCTTTTTTTTGTATTCTCTTTTCGCTTTGTTTTTTAGATTCCGTTCAATTATTTGATTAACGAAAAACAAAGCAAATTTTCCAAAACTTATATTGTATAATTTCTTTTTTTCAAATCGAAAAACGATTAATTACTATTTTTCATATCATCGTAATGTGAAAACAAGTGTCGATTTCTTGTGTCACAATATTCATCTTCATCTTGCTTACTCAGTTGATTCAGCCAAGTTCAGTGATCACA
This sequence comes from Sinotaia quadrata, assembly GCA_028829895.1. Classification (NCBI taxonomy): domain Eukaryota; kingdom Metazoa; phylum Mollusca; class Gastropoda; order Architaenioglossa; family Viviparidae; genus Sinotaia; species Sinotaia quadrata. Next base: position 4,448,261 of record JALGAQ010000009.1, read on the forward strand.
ATGGTGGAAGCTTTCTTCTATCTCCGGCTGCACACACTTGGATGTACATATGAACTGTGTCAACATTGTTCGAAACCGTTTACTTGACACGATCAACACAAGTGGATTGAACGTACTATTGAGTACGGTAAGCATTATCCCCAGTCTCCGTTCCATTGAGTGAGAATCAAACTCTATGATGCGATGCGCACACATTAAAATATATACTACTTGATAAAAGTGAGTAATAACAAATAGTCCCCACATGACTACTGCCGATGTACTGATGATCCGTTCAAATTTGATGCGAATGTGAGAAACAACGTGATGTTTATCTGAACAATGATCACAAGTCATTGTGATCATACAAGCTCTCTGTTTGAAAAATAGCTTTGTTCTGGTTATTAATTTGTACGTGGATATACACATCACCGCTGCAGGTATCATATAGCCGAAAATTAGCCAAAAGTATGCGTAGAATTTAGAATAATATCTGAACGCTCGGGGCGCATAATACTCAAATTTACTGTAACATTGGGTTCCAGAGAAGCTGACTAGAAATACTCTTGGTATAACAACAATAGTAGAATAGACGAAAATAAAAGAGAGGTATTGAATCTTGGCGGCTCTTCTTCTATGGTAGTAGTTGGAAGGAAATACCACTGCTCTCATGCGGTCAAACAGAATACACATAAGATTGGTTTCACTTAGAAGAGCAAAATACCAAAACAGAGCTCGACTCTTCCAAACGTAACAGAGGACAGTTGCAGACTCGTAGGTGATACCGAGAAGGTCGTCCGGAAAAATTATTGATAAGCCTGCACAGGCTGAGGCTAACGCATCGAAAATCAGTTGATTTTTCAGCAGGATGTTTGTCAGACGGGAGCCAATGGTGTTAAAATTCAGGTAACAGAATATCAATATATTCGCAACGGTACCAAAAATATCAATCACCAGAGCAACGTAATGATACATGACCGAGATTCGATGTACTGTCAGCTCGTTCCTCAATGCGATGACTTGAACAGTGTGGGGCCTATTAAAGATGGCAATTAACCAATAAATAACGGTTGTTGTTAAGATTGAAATGCGTTTGGTTCAATTTTACATCACGAGTGTCTGTATTCGTTCATTATTATTTTATCAGAAAATGCGGACAGATTGTTTGTTTATAAGAGGGCGGTAATCATAATTGAGCGTTGATGGGGTCGTGCATGTTACTGGTGGCCGCAATTCAAGTAAAGCAAAGAAGTTTGAGTTGAAAATCGCAGTGTTCCTCCTCCGATTCTCTCATACCATAAAGTACTGGTTCAAATAAATATTTTGCTGGCTTGTATCACATGAATCTTAATAAACGGAGTTTATTGTTTTTCCATCAGATTCGAGCGACGAATGTCCCACCGTTTAACTTAATTTGATTTGTTTTCATTTTATACCGATTTCATATGATTTCATCATATGTTCAATTTCAATTCAATTCAATTCAGTTATTATTATTATTACTATTATTATCGTGTTATTATACATATCATATTATAATGCTATTTTCATTATTATTGGCATTTCACTTCATTGTATTTAGTGCATGTCTCACTCTTGCCTGAATATTTTGAGAATAGCGATCTGCAAAGAATACGGCTTCTAAATGATGTTCGACGAATTTTTGGCTTAGGAAAATAATTATACTGCATTATACATAGAATAACATTATCTGCAAACCGGTTAACCTGAATCCTTGCAATATATGTAGTTATATATACCAAATGGATGGCGATCTGCAACATACAGCATATGGAATACTAATTAGTAATGATATTTCGACCCAGTTTTATCGGTTAGCACTTCAAATTGTGAGGTTTTAAATATTTTGGAGTTATTTTTTAGTCATACATCGATTAAAAGTGCATAAGGCTATTAAATATGCTGTGACAAAACGGTCTTCGGATGTGAACTAAATAGGAATGGGATCGCGCAATCCAACACATCAGACAAGACAGATAACGTGACATCGCAGGATTATTTTCCATAAGGAATATAGATCCTCTATGAATACTCATGAAAAAGTGATAGAGGGTTACGTAAATGATTGATTATCAGGTGCGGTTAACATAAAGCATCACAGGGTCCATTGACAGTTGACGTTAAATAACGGAGTTACCGAGAGTGGGACAATGATCTATTCGGTATGCTATACAACGACAGTCGCACAATATTCCCTTCTTTTTGCCTTGACAAACGTCTTACAATAGCAGACTGGAACTTTGGTACAATTGTTACGAAGAAAACTTTTTTTGCGCATATTCTAAACCCATATTTTAGGTGATTTGACCTAGATTTCATTCCTTCACTCTGCAAACAAAAACCGATTTAGGTGGCAGTTATAATCACTTGATTGTTATATTTAATCAGCACCGCTCAAATGTTTTCATTCATGAAATGCTATGACGGAGTATTCTTGCTCCATAATTTTTGTAAACAATAGGTACTAATGGAATTTAAAAGCAGTTTGTATCACATGTTTGAGCCCAACTCAACTCAGCAACCTAGTCGGATTTCAATTACATAACTGCGCACTTGCTGGTTTAAGAGCGGTGAAACGCGATACTCAAGCCATTGCTCGCTTCGTCAGTTATTGCTCCTCAATGAAGTAGACCTCGTGGGACGTACCTGGTAGAAGCTTTAAGTATAGAGTTATGAGCTCGAATATGCAAACAGCATTGTACTGTCGATGTATCCAAGGCCTAGAGTGCCGTATTCAAAGCTTCAATATCTATTATAACAATGAAAATACTCAACAGTTTGCTTGATGTGCACTGAACAAGCTTTCCTAAAAGCCAAAAGTTTACTTCAAAGTTGTTGCGTATAGTAGTCCATTTGGTATAATCTTCTTCTTTGGACGATTTTGTGCATAATGAAAAATACCCTGTGAAACTATCAGAAAAAACTTATTAAGTGATTGAAAATGGATTGTGAACCGTATAAATTTATTGAATTTTATCATGCATCAGTTCCATATTAGCTAACTAATGTGCGTGGTGGGTTCTTTGCCTCAGTCTATTTCCCACCGTTGTTATATATTGCAGCTGCTGAGCGCATTTCTGATTCTTCCATTTTCACACTGGTTGCAATCTTGTGCAATATTATGCGACAGCTGATGTTGTAGCATTAATATCAACTGAAAAATAATGATGGAACCGATGAAATATATAACAAGAGGTGACTCGTCGGAAATAAATTATGGCAACTAAATCGATTTTATAAATTTCTTATCCTCGCATACAAGCTTTCCATAATCAATGTAACATCGGTTTCAAGCATCTTTCAGTTCTTATCCTCGCTATTTGTCTAATACACACCGGCCTGGCTTTTCCCGCTTTGCCTCAGATTCTAATTTGTTTACCCATATATACATTGAGGTTTTTTCATGTAATTGTAATTTCCTGAAAAATAGATCAGACCTATATGGCGATCGACTCAAGCAGTTCCACATTAGTTACTGATTGTCTGACAAATTGTCAAAATATTACTTAAAGTTTGAATGATAATTGCTCCACGACATTTTCTGGGGGTCAATAGCCAATAGATTAAATATTGCGCAATTTTTTCCACGCACATACAACTTGTCTAATAAAACTGAACCACAACTGAAAGGTAAGGCCTTTCAATTTTTAATTCAAAGCTGCAAAGAAATAGTATCCAAAACAGAAAAACAGAACTCATTCTTTTTACATAAATGCAGGGATTTGATTTCCCAAAAACTTGGTCGGCCATGCTCTATCATCCATCCAAATGGATTTATAAGATAATATGAAGATGTGTGAACTGAATGAATTGTTAATGCATTTATGACAACACTGTGTGATTGTTCCAATGACTTCGATACAGTAAGAACTATAAAAAGGAACTTCAACATATTGCAAGACTCTTCAATTGGTGAAAAAATTACATAATTTGGATATTCATGCTAGCTATACAGATGCTGCTTTACACCAACTATTAACACAACATAAGAGATAAAGAAAGATAGTCTACTGAGCATTTTCTGTTCAAAATTACCTAGCATCTGACAGTTTACTTCAGAGTTGTATAGACATTCAGGCTTTTGTCATTTTCATATTCAAACCAACTTGCTTGGATATTCAGCTTCCCAAACGTATCAATGTTCAGAGCTTATTAAGTGGCTGGAATTCATTTTATGCAGAATTTAAAGTGAGTTTATTTATCTCAGTCACTTTATTTATCTTCCAACTTTAAAACGATAGATTGTACTGTTGAGATCAATTCAATTGGTGATTGTAAAATATTTAACAAAAAGATAAAATACATGAAATGATATGCTTTCCTTTCTCAGGGCTTAAAAACTACTTGATTCCACAACTTGAAATGTTCGGTATGGTGCGAATAAATGCTTCGTTAAGCCGATAAATTGGAGTTGCTTGGATTATCCGATGGAGGGTTGAAATGCACTTTGCAAATTTACTTTGTATTTATTGTGATGCAGCTTTGAGCTTGATTGATTATTATCATCTATGAAACTTCATTGTATCACATACTGAGAAGAGTAACTGACAACTACTTCTTATAATTTTACGCCTTACTGTCCGGCTTATCATTTTCTGTTTGCATCCTCGCAAATACAGTCAAAGTTAGGAGCTCAAACTAATCCAACGAATCCCATCTTTCGACCACCTTCATGAATGATTATTTTTGACCGCATATATCATTAGTTCAGTTATTCTAAAATTGATGTATTTCTAATCCAGTTTGAATTGTTAATGATCATTTTTCACGTATACTTCCACCGCTGATGCTTTCGTACTGAATCTAAAGCCTATTATTCAGCTTTATTCAGTTTTATGTTTGAGGTTTATAATTCAAATTATTTGAATGTTTTGGGGCCTCTGTGTTTATGTGTGAGAACGCATCCCTGGAAAACTGATCAATATATGCGCGCTTGAAACGGACTACCTCTAAATGTATCTACTTAGTGAAATACATACACAATACACGGTAGGTCAGCTTTTATTCATATTATTTCATATTATTTTTATTTCATTTTCGATTAAATCAACAGCTTTAATATCTCAAGAACCTAGTAAGCTCTTGTTTATATAGTATTACTTCTCTCCTAATATAAATTAGGAATTCTTATTCAGTAACTTGCGACACGAGTTGAAGAAAACATATATATCCATTACAAGTACAGAAAGCGCTCAATTCCTACGATTTCATCAGATGAACAATTACTTATAAAATCTGTACCACAGTTCAAAATTATAAACTTATTCTCAAATAAACTGAGAAGTAGATTTCTTCAACATTCATTGTTTCACTCGACTTTGTTCAGGATAAATAATAAATTGCGTCTCAAAGCTAGCTAATATATAGACCTAAAGATGAGAAATATCATCCTACTAAAAAGATTGATTATATTGATCAGGTTTAAAAGTACTTCCTTGAAGTAGAATCGTTGTATAGAAAATTATCTGGTCTATCTCTTGAGTGTTTGTAGAGCAGCATTCCTGAAAGTGTCGAAAGGATATGGCTTTTATAATGTACTGCTTATAATCGATGCTTTGAGAAGAGAAGAATTATACTTGTTTCATTGAAGTGGCAGCAAAATTACGGCAAAATTTACGCCCATTATGCACATTAACAATACACTGAATCCCTTGTTGTGCTACTGATATATGACAAACGGATGCGAAAGCTCATTTTCGATGCTGGCTGTTGTGTCCTCGCATTTGTCTTAGTTCCTTCTTGCTTTCACATTTTCCCGGACGTATAGAGTCCGTTATTTTCTTCAGGCAAGTCAATCCAGTAAAGATCAAGTCCGAAATAAAATGCTCCCGTGCTGATGGTTTCAGCTCTGCTGCCTTGCAGATTGCTTCTGGAGAAATAAATGACATGGAAGTAAATCCAGACAGAAAATCGGGAGGGGAGTCCCTGAGGCGACTGGAAGCTAAACACTATCGTTCTTTCAGCTACTCCTGCAGTCAAGCTGATGCCAAATGTATTGCAATGCATTCTTTTGTATTTTATCAGTGGAACCGAGAGAAATTCCTGGTTTTGGGGCCTCCCAGGTTCTCCGTAATCATTGCCCTGGCAGTCATTCCTGCTAAAACACTCAAAATTGAATTCACTATCTAAAAATAAATTAATGTTCAAGTAAAAACGGAGGCAAACAGATGCGTGTTATAAGTCGAATCTGATTGGCGTAAGCATTTTATGGACGCCACGGGCTGTCACCAACGGTGAGATGGGAAATCGCACCCTACTGGTCAGCTGTCGAGTGCATCGAGCTGGTCAGCCCCCAGCGAATAAGATGCTGACCTGGCAGGTCCGTCTGCTTCCATGGGGTGCTTGGAGTAAGGAGAAATACCGAAAAACTGTCGCTAAACAAAATCACATGCTCACAAAAATAAAATAAATAACCAACAATATCTATCTTTCGCGAGCTGGAATGTTCGCACACTATGTCCTCTTGCGGATATGCTCTGGAAATTGCGTGGAAAAAAACCGTAGTCGATCTAGAGCTTATGCGTCTGAATGTTGATATCGCTGCACTACAAGAAACCATATGGTTCCGTGAGCAGAACTACACATTCTACTGACAAGGAAAGGAAATAAACGAACATCGACAACATGGTGTATGCTTCGCTGTGCGTAATATATTATTGACATCCACCTAAAAATCTACAAAAATACACCTCGAACTTCCCCAATGAAACTCAGCACATCCTCTGGAACAGTTCACCTGATCAGTGTCTATGCCCAAACATTCAGCATCATCAGGGGCAAAAGATCAATTCTACGACGAACTTGACAAATTGATTTAACATATTACATCTACGGACAAGCTTTATCCACTCGGTTACAAGCATTTTTAAACTGATTAAATAATTGCTGCCTTCCACGAAGACATACAAGGTGCAGTGTACCAATGATGGCTCAATGTCCAGCAACTTTCTTATCAAAAACGGCCTGAAGCAAGGATGTGTGCTCGCAGCAATACTGTTTGGAATTTTCTTCTCTCTGATGCTCGGAAATGCCTACAGAAATTCAAACGATGGGATTTTGCTTCACACCAGTAGTGAGGGTGGATTATTCATCCCGTCAAGACTTCGATCAAAAACCAAAATCAGTAAAGTGTTGATGAGGAAGTTACTATTTGCGGAGGGTGCGCCACTGACGGCTGATTCTGAAGAAAGAATGCAGTGACTAATAAGTTGTTTTGCCAATGCTTGTAAGGAATTTGGCCTGAACATTAGCTTAAACAAAACCAAGGTCTTGGTCTCGGGGGTTAGCAGTGCACCGGAAATTCAGATTGAAGGCCACAAACTAGAGGTAGTAAATGAGTTTTCCTATCCGGAATCCACTATCCCTAATAATCTGTCCCTTGATTCCGAAATAAGCAAGCGCATTGGCAAAGCAGCAACAATGATGTCGCGGCCCAACACACGCGTCTGGAGAAACCCGATGCTGAATTTCAGCACCAAAATGCAAGTCTACATGTCTTGAGCACCCTGAGCACCCTCCTCTACGGCAGCGAAACCTGGTCGCTGTATTCACACAAGCAACGCAGGCTCAATATCTTCCATTTAGGAAATCTTCGAAGAATACTACGCATAAATTAGCAAGATCACATTTCAAAGAATACCGTCTTGTAACGCGCCGGGCTATAGAGTATGTTCACTCTCCTGACACACAGACAACGGCGGTGGCTCGGCTGCGTGAGACCAATGGATGAAAATCGCATTCCAAAGGCTGTTCTGTTTGGTGAACTTGCCAATCGGAAAAACAAAATTACGCTATATGGATGTCTGCAAGCGGGATCTGAAAACCCGAGTCATAGACCAAGCGGATTGAGAAGATCATGCAGCGGACCGAAAGACCTGGAGGAACCTCATCAAGGCAGCAGCTGTTAATGTCGTCCAAAACCACATGAAGCCAAGGATTACGAGAACAGCCGGACAAAGCTCGTATTTTCGAAATCAAACACCTGTTTCCTGTAGTAACTGTGGAAAAATCTGCCTGTCCACTATAGGCCTCTACAGCCGCAGATGACGGTGCAGTGATTAAAATGTAAGTAATCACGAAAGAAACTGAAAATATATACCGACATGCAAAAAATGAGAAATTGGAATTGCAGCCATATTGAATAAAAGTTAATGAAAAAACATATCTGGGGTTACAATGACCATAGTCCTTCGAGACTGACGGTAGCCAATCAATCCTAATAGACCATGCTGATTGGGTAATTTAGCTAAAGAATATTATAATTTGTTATTAATATTTTAATGGTACCGCATATGCACAAAGCGGTCTGTGAAGCAATCATCGAGTTACGCGTAACTGGCATTACATTTAGAGGTTCCACATCAATCGGTGTATTCATTACTGCAATACTACAATACTGCTAGTTGGATGAGTCCAGATGCGCAAATTTGAGTCGTTCGAAACTGACTTCAACACGATAAGCATCGGTATGTGGAATTTCGGGGGTGGTGGAATACAACTGATACGATAGGCCTTACTGTGTTGAAGAAGTCACAAAGTCTCCTTGTATGTTGGAGTGGCATCCGGATAA
>JALGAQ010000009.1:4456929-4486813 GCA_028829895.1 Sinotaia quadrata
CACTATCTCTAGTAACCTCTCCTTATATTCCGAAATAAGCAAACCTATTGGCAAAGCAGCAACAATGATGTCGCGGCTCAATACACGCGTCTACTGAATACAAACACGAAGATGCAAGTAAAGGTCTTGTGTTCTGAGCATTCTCCTCTACGGCAGTGAAAGTGGTCGCTGTATTCACACGAGCAACGCAGACTCAACATCTTCCATCTGCGAAATCTCCGAAGAATATTACGCATAAATTGGCAAGATCACATTCAAAACAACGCCGACTTGCAACGAGCCGGAGTCCAAAGTATGTTCGCTCTCCTGGCTCACAGACATCTGCATTGACCCGGCCACGTGAAACGAATGGATGAAAATCGCATTCCGAATGCTGTACTGTTTGGTGAACTTGCCAATGGCTCGAGGTCAATTGGAAGACCAAAACTAAGCTATACTGACGTCTGCAAGCGGGATATGAAAACCGGAGGCATCAACCTGGCAAATTGGGAAGAACATGCAGCGGACAGAAAGAACTGGAGGAACTTCATCAAGGCAGCAGCTGCAAATGTCGACCAAGACCACGTGAAGCCTCGGATCAAGAGAACAACCGGACAAAGCTGGTGAGTCCAAAATCAAGCACCTGTTGCCTGTAGTAACTGTGGAAAACTATGGCTGTCTAGCATAGGCCTCTACAGCCACAGACGACGGTGCAGTAAATAAAATAAGAGTAATCATGAAAAACTGTGAACATATATCCAAATACTAAAAGTCAGAAACTGGAAGTACAAACAAACGCAAAAGGTGATTAAAAAATCTGCGGGGTGACAAATACCATAGTGATCCGAGACTGACGGTAGCCAATTACCATATAAATGGTCGTCATCCACAAATGAATCAGAATATTGTCTGTCCAAAATTAAGAAAACATGTCAACAGCTATTTCTTTTTGCTTCTGCGTGTTCAGAAATGATTTAGCAAAACAAACGCATCACAGACTTACAAACTCTAATATTTCAAATATATTAAACTTTTTTCATCATACATCTTTGAGAATAATAATCCCGGGTAATAGTTTATTCAAAAAAATATGAATCTAGACAAAACTGACTTTCCACCGACTAATCTGATTTTAACGCAAAATTTGATTTGTCTTACCTCGTTTTACAAAGGTGTGTTTAACGCATATGGCATCTAAGAAAAATTCAGAAAATCAAAGGTTGATGGCCTTTGGAACTAATGCATAATGATTTACTATTTTTGAACCAGTTAAACTGATTAAAAAAGTATTCTAACTGGTCAATCATTTAGCAGCTATATGAAGAAGAATGTAAAATGTTTCACATTTTAATATAGCAAAACACAAACTCGCAATAAAAATATCAACAGATATCGAAATCGACGAATTATGCATGCAATGAGAGAGTCACATAATTTCTAAGCTGAATAAAATTATATTTTACGATTTGAATTTTAAAAATATAACAATTTTAACAGGAGAGGGAGCCAAATTTGTATAGTTGCTGCAATACTGCATCTATCCACTGGGACATATACTGACATGATATAAACCAGGTTAAAGCATATTCACCGGATTAATCATTGGAAAAAGCAAATGTACCAACGCATAAGCAAAAGATTTCGAAGATGGTTTAAATTCATATCATACAGTTACGATTATTGATTTCTACATATCCATAAAGTAAAAAATGAGAGATTTTTTAAATGCTAGAGGATTAAATCTGTATAGGACCGTACAGGACCACGAAATCGCTTAAACATCAAATTAAGTTCTTGATATCAATCGGCGTATTTTTATTTAACCAACGTTTCGGTTTGCTACTGCAAGACATTTGTCAAGTTAAGTGTGCAAAACATTGTGACCGTCATTATATTGGAAGCTGGAAGCTGGATTGGAGCCTTCATTTTTTGATTGTCCAAGTGCCTGTCTTGATTCCTCCATGTATGGTTGTCCGTCCTGTTGTTCAGTGTGCCCCGTCATACGAAGGTGTCAGCGACCCGTTACCTGTTTGATACATTTGATGCCTAGATGCTATGTTGAGACCTAATCATGCCATATCGGTAATACGATTCAACACCTAGTGTCGAGTGATAATCCCTGCTCCCCACCCTCACAAGGCCATTTACGTCTGCCCTACAGCGACCTTGATGTCAAACGAATTCCTATCAACCTGTACTTTTGAGGGAACCATGCCTATGGGGTGATTTTCGTTAAAACAGTGAAAACAAATTCATTTATTAAGAACAAGATTAAACACGGTTTTAATTTAACATATACCGAACTGAGTAAGCCGAGCACTTTGACAATGCTGTAGAGATATCACCAACGATCATTTGCCGCACATTTTTGTGCCGACGATCGCTATTCATTATATTCCCAAGGATATTCATACACGCATGTCTTGTGGTGATTCAGCTTATCAGGTTTGGAACTTGGTACTTCTAAGAGTACTTCATCTTAAGGATAATTGGTGTCTTGGTTTTAAGAGCCTAAGTTACCTGGACATGAAAATACGCCGATTGTTATCAAGAGACTTTGTTTTTACAATGACATCCCAATCGGTCACAAGCATTTTAAACATATAGGTTCTTGCTGTTTAACATCAGATAAGTTTTAACTGCACTTGTTTCTAGTTAATATTTGGTTTTCTTCTCTTTCAGGCTCTACATAATATCCTGCAGGCTGTTCATGCACCTTATCAACAAACTGATCTAATCTGCAAAATGATATCCACATAATCGTGGTCTTCAGTCAAAACACCTACAGATTTATATCTGACTTCTTGAATGTACAATTTATGTTTGACTTTTAAAGCTTGTTGGATGCAAGGTGAAATATTCAAAATTCTTGATCTGGTAAACTTAAACAGATGGTCAACCAATAAAGCTAAACTATTCTAAAATCAATTAAATCGAATTTGATCAATTCTATTCTTATATATTCTGCTTTTCTTCAATCTGTTCGCTACAGAATGCCATCACGCATTTTAATATCAATCTAATTGATTTTTTCTCTATTTCAGTTGAATAATAGAATGCATTTATAATATAAAATTGTGATTGTCAGCTTTCTAAGTTAGACTGCTTGTTCTATTAAATAGTTTGCAATATGAGTTACACAAATTAGCGCGAGTTTCACCGAATCCAATTTTTAAGCAATGAAGTGAGCAGTTCCAACTTGCACATTTTTGTATTTGCTATTCAGATCTGCATGCTATAATAACTTGAGGTTTCAGAACGACGATTTTGGCAACATGCATTATTCAAAATGTGGACCCACCTTGTAATAGAAGGGCGGCCAAGAGCAACAAGAACAACAACTTTATCTGCATTTTTCTTTGCTGTGTCCGATTCCTATGGCTTGAATGATGCATGTCACAGTATATATAAGCCTCGTGATAAGGGGCAATTAAACATAATTCGATACATGGAAGAAACTTATTCAAATGTACAGAAATTTTTAATAAATTTCATAAATTAACGTGACATTGTATTCAGTTTTTTTGATCCGCGTAAATGCGCACAAATTTAGATGACGTCAACATAAAACGTGTTGTAACTTAATCCTTAAATCACAGATTCTGAACAGTTTGATAAAAGACTGTCAACTCTACGCAAACAAAAGATGTTTTGAAAGTGGAAACGTCTCCATTGAACGAGCAATTATGACCGTTTATGATGACTATCGATAGTGAAGATGCTTCAGTATGAAATACCGGAAGTATTGCTTATCAATTAATGCTCTCAAATGTTTCTGATCTATCTAAGTTCCAAACAACAAACTAATGTGCCGGGAATTCGAGCAGTTAGCAGCTTGCTTTATTTAATATAGATTCCAAATCCGGTGCTTGAATAGCGACTTGACAAAGTTAGACTGTTTTAAAATTGGTCCTGTATATTTCGCCTTTATAGTTATGCACTGTTGTAAACATTACATTTATATATTAAAACTAATCTGTAATTGGTGATGAACACAATCAGGCATAATTTATAGCATAATAGTTATATAAATGTATGCTTCCGATAAGAACGCAAAAGTATTTAAATTCCGCCCAACTATTTCACTTACACAGACAATGATATTCGCATTCAGCTGCTCAAAATCTTACGGCCATTAGACAACGCAGATCTATTCTTGTATTTAAGTATGAAAAAAAACTATGAAAAAAAAGATCCGTTGAATGGTGAGCATGAAATCAAAAGCTTTGTATAGACTGCCTGTAATAAAGAACGATCGCGTGGATTTGTGATTTTACTGTGCTCAATTAAACTACTCTCCGTGCAGTAGGTCTATTTGTGGAGTTTAATTTGAACCAATACGAAACGTCTGATCTCTTAGAATCTTCTTAAATTATTTTTAGTTAAATAAAAGCAACTGCCTTGAAAATTAAATTAAATGTGTATGATATCTATATATGTATTTTATGTGGATTATATATTAAAATGCATAATCAACAATAAACTAAGTGTTATATTACAGAAAATTTAAAGAAATCTTTGCAGAAGTTTATGGAGCCTCAATTATGTCTTCCCAATATGGATGACGCACTTCCCACATTCGTAAAATACTAGATGATAATTAATTCAACAAAAGCAGGACAACCACAAAGATGTATAGCTTAAATTGGTTCATATATTGTACAGTAGTTTCAACGGGAACTATATAGTCGATGTTTTTGTGTTGAAGTATGATTGGAAACCAAATATGGAATATTCAGTGTGAGGTGTTGAATTATAAATTGCAAAGCACGCACCTGAAAATTGACAAGTAATTTACGTCATGGAGAAATATATTCCTATGTTTATTTAAACGAGTTTTGCTGAAATCACTAAAATAAATTAGGTTATATTATCAAATATCCTTACGAACTACATGTGCTAATTCAATTCTTGAGACACATTTACGATTAAATTCACCCAACCTTTTTTTCATTTATTTGGGGAGCATTTATCCACCGAAAACTGTGCAGAGATAATTTAAACCTAGTAGTTTCATATTACTGATGAGCTTACTTGCTTAAGTATTGCGTTGCTCAAAGCTTAAATGAAAAACATATTTACAACCTAGGGATGAATAAGGCTTTTCTCTAAAAAGAGACAGAGGTACATGGGTGCATATCAAATGCAGTTTATTTGGCTCTGATAAACTTATTATTTTACAACGCTCTTCCTTCGTTCGTTAATCTGAATCTAAAATAGTGCAAGTCTTTATTGTTGAAACGCAAAAGAAAACTTGCGAATATATATATATACGTTTTAGATAGATAAAATAAATGATGTGTAGTGTAAAATGATCTTAATACGTGACTTATGTGAGTAAATCATTGTGTGTAGGACAGTTTGGATTGATAATTAATATTTTTATTTTTGATCTAAGAATTCTGCTTGGGATTTGCTTCTGTTGCATAATAATCATAATTGTGTTTATTTAATTGCTTATGTGTCTAATCGAAATAATCAAGGAACTGACATTGATCAATTTAATTGTCAATAATTCTATTAGTGATGTTTATGAATGCATTTGTATTTAGTGGTATGAATTACAGCAGTAGAATTATTATAAGTTTAAAACTGCGTATTGGTCTAAAAACTTACCTACCAAAAACATCACATAATATTTGCTGCTTTGGTGTTAATTAACGCTATGGATAAAACTACCAAAAGGCAAATCAATGTAATAGATGCGAAGCAACCTTAGAAATTCGAAGGATAAATTAAGTAAATTCAAACTGTATGTTATTGGGTATTTCCTATCTATATATCACTGAAACTTCTAAATTGTATTTATAATTTAACGATCTGCGCTTCAAATTTTTATAAATTTCATCTTAAAAACTTAAAATTAATTTTGCTTTTAAGATTATAAATAATTACTTAACCGTTATCACGCCATCATATGATTTAACAACTTTCGTAATTACATATAAATTGTTCTTCACCAAACCTAAGCTAATTTTAAAAGTGCTAAAACTATTTCCGTGAATGAACACTACAAGATTATTCTAGCAATAAGTTAAAAATTGTATCTTAATTAGGAAGGAAACATTGTATAAAAGCGAGTTATATCGAAACTTTCCACTCTTAGTTAACCGCGATTACCTGGAACTTGATAAATAAAAAACATACATTTTTAGCTCAGATGTTGATGATATCGATTCTTCATTACAATACTTACAGTTGATGATGTATTGCGTTATAAGGGTATAGGATTTACTATCAGAGTGAATATGCACACAAATGATAAAACTATAATACAGTCTAAATGATTTCATGGGGTTCCGTGATACTGTTTCAAGAAAAATAAAATCTTCGACGAATTTGTAGAGCTGACAGTATATTCACTGATATAAACGCGTTTAACCTGAATAAAGCTGCAGGCAGAACAACCGAAATAAAAAAATAAAAACCCATGAATGTTTCCAAACACTCCATAGTTTCATAAACCACGTTTTAGTACACATTTCATATACCCGCTGCATTAAAGATTATATTTGACTTATTGTTATCAGTTTGGTCGGCACCAATTTCTCTCAGCGGATCAGATGATTTGAGGAAATAAATGGTCTAAACAATACTTAATGAGATACTGTGCTCAACGTTTGAACAAGATAATCTTTGTTATTCTCTGGCCTTTTGTTAAGTTACGTTGCTTTCACTTTACTCAAAAATTATCAACCGGTGACTCAAAGTTAATGCGCACAAATAATCGCTAATTAGATGAGTTAAATATCATATATGGCATTCAAGTATTTCCGCAGTCTTGTTCAAACATATTTGATAACTTGGCAAACGCAATAACATGTTAAAAGTTAATTACGCATACACGTAGGTTCAGCTAAACTAATAGAAATCAGGAGGTACACCAAATTAATTTAATTTTACTGCGCATATTTAAACCTTGCAACATCATATCAAATGATATTTCCTTGTAATTAAAGTTCAAGTATAGCTATGTATATGAGGTTCAATGCCAATCCATTATTCAATCATCAAAGTAAATTAGATAATCTTCAAGACGCTGTTTTTTGCTACTAAACACGGCAGTTTCTTATAGGTTTAAACGTTTATTGAATTGCTCCAAAAGTGTCAAGCAAATACAAATAAAAGAACATAACTGGAAGATAGTAATAGAAAAAGATCATAAAACACATACGCAACCAATCTGAGTTGAAATAGTTATCTCTTCAAAAATGAAATCTATTTCGTCAGAATGTGTCGAAAATAAAACCGTGCCTGTTCTTTTAAGGTGAATAATTCTGTCAGTTTGATGCAACTATATCTTAAGAATTCCAAGTACGTAATACAGTTGCAAAGCCGTTTTAGTTAATGTCGATCAGACACAGCGCTGATGGAATATGTTTAAAATACATATTCAGTTATATGAAACTGATCGATTTATCATCTTAATACTTCGCTTACTGTCAAATTAATCAAATATTTTCTTCTTGGTTAAATTTCTAATCAATGGCATTGACTGTAAATATGGAAGCGAATTCTAGACCTGCATGTGTGAAGCGATCAATAATTTTTACAGTTCAGCATTAATTTAGACCTGTGAGCCTTTATATTTTTAAGGAATTTGAAGGTTCAACTCGGAGCGAAGAGTGAGATCCATACCGTAAGAATGTTTTCAGCTGTCATATTGATGCTCAACACAAGACACTTAGGCGTTTTGATGAAACTGATGTGGCATTCCAGCATATTCGAAACAAATTAATGGTGCTAGATGTACGGAAATGTATATATATATATATATATATATATATATATATATATATATATATATATATATATATATATATATTATCCTTTAAAAATAGTTCTGTGGAAAAATCAGCTTTTGCTGCAGGGTAGACAAGAATAGCTATAGATCAAGAGAAAATCTTTTCATGTTATATATTACTGTATTATATTTAATAAATTCCAATTGATCTTTTCATTTTTCAATTTTTTTGTATGTACCAATGTACATGTATATTTTTTTCCAATATGTATCATAGGTGGTAATATCAATTCGAAGTTAATGAAAAGTTTCACAGAATTACACAAACCTTTCACTAATTATTTCTAAAACAGTGCAGACTATCATTATTAGCTGATAATTGATATCCAACTAAAATTTCCATTTTTTAATGAAGCATGAAATTTAAATTTCGCCATAGTCTTGCGTAATGTTGATTTCCACGAAAACATTTGACTTGCATGAGATGTATTATTTTCATTGAATAACACTTAGTTCTCTATTAGTTTCTGTGGTAAGTGAAGTTTTACAATGACATTTCAGTTGTTTTTTTAATTTAATATGGTTAAGTGGTATTCAGAATTAATTAAATTTGCTTTCAATGCCATTGTCACAATAATGTCATATTCACATGTGCGTTAAAATTATACCACGGGAACAGATTGATTGGCTACCGTCAGTCTCGAAGGAATATGGTCGCTGTCACCCCAGATATTGTTTTATTGTCTTTTGTTCTCATTTTTTGCATGTGTGTATATTACGCATGCACTGGCAATATCATATCTCAAACAACGCTGTCTTGCAAGGAGCCGGACTATAAAGTATGTTCGCTGTCCTGGCTCACAGACGTCTGCGTTGGATCGGTCACGTGAAACGAATGGAGGAAAATCGCTGTTTGATGAACTTGCTAATGGCTCGAGGTCGATCGAAAGACCAAAAGTACGCTATATAGACGCCTGCAAGCGGGATATGAAAACCGGAGGCATCGACCTAGCGAATTGAGAAGAACATGCGGCCTCATCAGGGCAGCTGTAATGTCGACCAAAGCCACATGAAGCCGCGGATCAAGAGAACAGTCGGACAAATTTCGTGTTTTCGAAATCAAGCACCCGTTGCCCGCAGTAACTGTGGAAAAAACTACCTGTCTGGCCTAGGCCTCTACAACCACAGATGAGTGTGCAGCGAATAAAATATAAGTAATCATGGAAGAGATAGTGAGAATATATACCCACGGGGTTAGATAAGTTCAATTGAGTTCAAGCTTCGATGTAGCACCTGGGCAATCTAATTAGGCGTAATATGTGTGGTCGCAGACAACATCAAATAGCATTATGACAACGGGAATAGAGAAAGACAGGACAATCTGGGAAGGAAACCTAAGCAATTGTTTAGAAAATACCCATTATGAAGAAAGAACTATACGTAATAGCACTTAAACGTAAAGTTGTACAAGCAGCAGATGATGCAAGAGAGAGCAATTCCTAGACAATTTGGTTATTATTTGCCATCCGGCCTCAAGCTCGAAAGTATACAATTATTGCTGCGGAACAAATGTTTGTTCATGGACGGTTATACTAGCGCAGATGCTTCGCTCAACATCTCTAAAGGCAAGCAGTAGATTTGCAGTAATTTCCCACAGTAGGTTGTGAATTACGATCAACATGGCGTAAATCATCAAAAAAGATTGAGAGAAGGTAGAAAAAACCTGAATCGCATGAGATCGCCATCTACATCCCTTGCGCTTGATTATTCGTAAGCGAAAAATGTGATCTTTTGAGAAGCAAATCAGATTCTTCCAAGTTCGTGTTTGTCGAAAGCTTGGTATGACCGCATATTTGGAAGATCAAGTTTACGGGAGGCGGAATGTGTGGCAACACTACAAAGTAGATTGCTGTGATTCAAGCTTGACGAATCCTACAGACTGCGAGCCCAGAATCCAACCAATGGTGCTTCGGCCATTCAGCTAAAGCTGACGACCCTTACAAGCGAATCCTCTTCTGGCATCTTAATGAGTAGGATGGAGAATAGGTCTGGGACATTAGCAATGGAGTCATACAACGGTCTATATGAGAAAGTCCTACGAATCGCTCACCGAATAATCAACAGACCGTTATAAATGTCACAGGTGCCCATAGCTTTCAGGTTATGATGCGCGATTGCGCTAACACCGATATCAAAAGATTCCACTTTCTTGAACGTGGGCTAATAAATAAGTTTTAACTTATGGGCAGGCCGGCTTGCGAGCATTAATAAAACAGTTGCTAATGAAAAACAAGCTTCCGTGGTATCATTCGGCGTATGGTATTATTTTCCAAACCTTTCGGTCCGCTACTTTTAAAACCGTGTGAAGGTAATAAAAGGAATTTGTTTGGCTACCGTCAGTCTCGAATGACTGTGTTCTTTGTCACCCCAGGTATTTTTTAATTATTTTTCACCTTAGTCTGTACTTCCAGTTTCTTCCTTTCTGCATTTGCACACATGTATTCTCACCATGTTTTTCATGATTGCTTTTATTTTATTTACTGCACCGTCATCTGTGGCTGTAGAGGCCTATGCTAGACAGGCAGATTTTTTCACAGTTACTACAGGCAACAGGTGCTTGATTTCGTAGACACGAGCTTTGTCCGGTTGTTCTCTTGATCCGAGGCTTCACGTGGTCTTGGTCGACATTTGCAGCTGCTGCCTTGATGAGGTTCTTCCAGTTCTTTCGGTCCGCTGCATGTTCTTCTCAATTTGCCAGGTCGATGCCTCCGGTTTTCATATCTCGTTTGCAGACGTCAGTATAGCGTAGTTTTGGTCTTCCAACTGACCTCGAGCCGTTTGCAAGCTCACCAAACAGTTATCCCTGCTAAATCACTTACTGAAAATTAAAAGGAACTTATATTGTACAATTACCATTTTATAGCAAAGTGGATCCGTCTCTTCATTTTTCATTTCCCTTAAATCCTGTCCGACAGCGTCTTTAATTTCTAAACTCCAATCCACCACTTTTCTTGTCCATACCTTGTGAAATGATGATTGTTGAAATGACTGGTGATAATACAAATTCTGAGCCTCCACCTTCTTACTCCATTCAGCATGTGTTATCTCCCGTCATTTTCGATTTAGAGACGTTAACCTACCTACGATTAGATGAAAACGACCCATATCTAATCTATGCGTGCATTGTAATCCGAGTCACATTCGGCTAAACACCTAGTCTTATGTGTTGTTCCTTACCCCACGCCCTGCGATGATGCCCACGTCTACTCTTTCTCGACTTCAGGTTTGTTGCTTGTGTCGGCTGTCTGCAGTACTGTGGATTTCCACATGATGTGGTCCCGTGCAGGAATCCCCGCCCCTCGCCCACATTTATCGTCGTGTATAGCATATTATGTCTATGATGTGTGAATCCGTCTACAAGGCTTAGATAATTTCTTAGATCCGAAACCATAAGCCGATCCCATCCTGTTTAAAGCTACTTAATCTAAGGTGATAATTTGTGACCCAAGTAACCTGAAGAGAAACGTACAACAACCTCATTAATTTAAACAAGTCCAGTTGTGTAACAGAATCAGGAAAATACCCTACCACATACATGGTTATGATTTTTGGTTAAGAAATTTTGAGTCTGTTTATTTAGAAGCCCATTTAATCGATTTGTGGGAACTAGGCCATCTTTGACCAACATCGTGTGAGTATACTGTGGAGATATCATCAACGATCATTTTGCCACATATTCGTTTAGGCGATCGCATAACTTAGATTCCCAAGGATTTTCTCCACATGTATATTTTATGGTAACTTATTCGGAGCCTTTAATTCCAAATAATATTTCCCTAGTGGGCTATCATAGGTAGTTGTATGATTCAAGTACGTACTACTTACCCTGCTTGTGGTTACCGAATTAGGACTGACGGACACTGTGTGGGTATAGTGTGGAGATATCGACACCGATCATTTTGTTGCATCATTGTGCACCAGATCTCCATCATGCGGATGCATATCTTGTAATAATTCAAGTTAGCTGTTTTGGGCCCATTAATGCTATATACTATATACCCTACCTGTGGTACTGGACAATAGTTACCCGACACCGTTTTTGGATACTGTAAGGATATCACCAAAGATCAGTTTAATACACATTCAAGTAGCTGATTACCACGAGTTAGATAACCAAGGATATTCTTTACACGTATATCTTGCGGTCTGTTACTTTAAGAACTTTGTCAAGGTAATATGTTAACAGAATATTTTATGACTATCATCATGTTTGAAGTTGGATCGAAGTATTCATTGCTCACCTGCTCGAGCGCCTGCTTTGTATTGCTCTCTTATCAGCCTGAGAGTTTTTGTTCCGTTCGTTGGTGTCTATCAGCCCCTACACTGTCAGTTTAGATGACCTAGATCCTATACGGAAACATGATCGTGCCATTACACGCATCGGACCTTGTGACGTGCGCTAATCCGCATCCCTACCCTCCGTTTACGACTAAATACATCCGCCTTACATCGACCTTGAGTTCAACAATATTCTAGTGACCTTATATACTTTTAACGGAGTGGTAACCATGGAAACAAAATTGTATGGCTCCACACCATAACCTAAATTGTTTTATGCATGTAGATCATGAATAACCTGAACACAACGGACATACTAGGTCTGGGTCACTTAATCCGGTATACTTTGTCGATGATGGTCCTGATGATGCAGAACTTTTATCAGAGACCCCTGAAGTTGTCATTAATTTAATTTGTTAAAGGAATACAAATGTTCATGATAATTTTTCTAGGTGCGCTGTGGTTGCATCAAGATGACTATTGGATTGCAATCTATCTTGAGAAAAGAAGCGTTTTCTAGAATAGCAGGTAGCTTATATGTTGATGAAAAAAGAGAAATTATTCCTCGGCGCGGCCTTCAATTCGGCCACACGTCAAAATACCATTTCAGTTGCATGTAGTTCCGATATGGATAAAATGAGGAATGGAAACGTTTTTGCTGAATTAAACGATGGAGATTTGCCATGGGAAAATAACGCGCGTGTATTGAGTCAAGGACAAGTTGCAAATGATGGCAAACGTTTTTTGTAATATTGGAATGTTTGTAACTGGCTGAAAATTCATCACATTTGGGATAAATAAAGCACTTTTCTCATTTTATCTTATCTTCACTGATAAAAATATGAATGCAACAATCAATAAAAAGCATTTTATATCTGTTGCAAATTCACCGATTTTCTCTAATACTTTTTATTTAAATCATAGTATCATTATATAAGCAAATAAAAATTCAAATATTTAGTGTAAATATTATTTTTTACGTGTGAACAAACAAAATTTGAAAAAGTGATTGTCAATCCGTTTTGATCTTGAACTTCATTATTTATCATAAAAAATATTTCACTATTTGAAAATTTTTGAATTAAAGATCGATGACACTCATACAATTCCTAACACAAATCAGAGGGGTGTCGTCATGGAGTTTCGATTTCCAACATCTACACAAGTGCAATAGTAGTGCAAGTATGAATATTCAAGCATCTATGAAGCATTTGAAGTTATATGAAAGGAGCCGTCGTAACAAATCAAGCATTGCTCTCTCATCGATTTTCAACGTAATTACTTGTGTCCGTTAGATAAACTCTGCTGTCCTCTTGTTGTTTAGGAATTACAAAGATCACAGAGCAAAATGCTATCAAGTCAAGACTTGGTAAAAATTAGTACAGATTGAAATATCGCACAACCAATCCAGTGCATGTAACGGATTTATAGGTCCTCTATTCCATATGCTCGGTACTAATCAAGTGATAAGCATCAGACATCAAGGAAACGCTGAAAGCAAAACTGATGAAATCTAACATTCGAAAGCTATCCCTCAATATAAGAACTTATTGCATTAGAAAATAAGACTAAACATATGAATGATCCGTTTGAATTTAACATAATAGTTCGGTGCTAATAACAGTGATTGCTGCCTAATACATCATCGCGAGAAGAATGCATTGAGAAATTGCTGATTTATATATATATATATATATATATATATATATATATATATATATATACATTCAAAGCAATTAGATAGCTATTGTGTGTTGCGAGTTCATAATAGCATTTGACAGACCACTTATAACCAAGAGAATATTCATTGTTTCGAAAACAAAGTTTCTATGTAGTTATGTTGGATTTATGACAGTTTAGAACGTTAGCGATAAAAGTGAAAGTAATAATAATACTTTGATTGAAGTGATTAATGAATTCAGAATCATATGTTCACGAATGCAATTACGCGTAACGCTATTGTTAGTACAAAGCCAGTAAAAGACTCATCCAGGTGGCAAAAAATTTTACCACTTTACAATTATAAAAAATTATGTGTATCCTTGACGCATAACATAAACAAAGCTGAATCGTATGATGAATTTTGTAGAGAGTGCATACAAATAACGGCCAGCATTGGCATAGCAACCAATTTTGACCCGACTTAACGTAAATATAATATAGTAGCATATCAACATACATTTGATTACCTTCTTCAAGTGTACTTGCATTAAGCTTCAAAACACTTAGTTCTTCTTCACCCAAGACATGTAAGCATAAATACATTTTTACTTGAGGAAGCTGAATAAATCGTGAACACAGAATGGTACGCAATCAAATCGTTTACATAAGACAGGTACAGGTTAAGCCTTTATCTCAACAACGTTCGGACCTGAATATATGGACATCGAAGGATAACTGTCATTTACTCTTTTATCTCTCTATATGCATCATGTCGCGTAAAAACAAAAAACACGAGTGCTTTGAATTTTTACTCCATTTCAATTGCAGAAGCAAGAGCACAAGGATGACTCTATCTCACATGTTTATGATGTCTATATCATATGGTTTAGTATACTTTTTGTTAGTGAATATAAAGTGACTACTGCACGTGATTTACAAAGAAAACGTTGCACGTTCATCGGAAATAATTTGTGTACATGCTGAAACTTCATGCATACAGTAATTTTTACGTTATCATTTTGGTCTATTTATGCATGCTCAGTATAGTTATTACCATCTACAAGTAAATAAATGTTGCTCTAGTAATGTTATTAATAATAAAATATCAATCACATGATAAATTTAGATTATGCTAAAGTGTATAAAACCCAGAATGCAATGACGAATTTCATTACACAAAACCATAATTATTTATTTTGTGATGGTAACCATAAACGGAGTACAAATTCGCGTTTAACAATTTCACCTACTCAATCGACATAACGAAGTTAATTAAATTTCTTTGATAACAGCACAATGCCCTTCTAAGCAGAAGTATTGTAGCCCTTTTTACTTTGATAAAGCTCTTGCAGTAGCAGACCGAAACGTGGTAAAATAATACAATACACCGATTATTAACAAGAAACTTTGTTTTTACAGAAGTATTCTATTTAATTTTGAGGTAGTTCATGTGGAAAATGCTTTTGAAAATTACGTCAGCGCTCTATTAATCATGGAACAAATATTTTTCTGCTGTGATTTTGAAAAAATAAAAATGGAAACCCACCAAAATATGTTCAGCTTTTGCTTTCACAAGTGCAAAACAGTGACTGACATGCAGCAAATTTTGATTGCAAGACAATTGGCTGCCACACATACATATCTAACTAATATTGAATTTCAAATATTTACTTTATCCTATTCGGTTTTATTCGCGATCAGCATCTTAACTGGATTAGATTGAAACCCGTCTTCAACCGTTAACCTTAATGGTATAACGAAACGAGCCATCGTGATTTCAAAGATATCATCACATGCAAATATAGCTAAGTTAACCAAAGATTACTCATCCACTGCGAAAAATTAAAACGTATACATTTAGTTGTGTATCAGCGGACGCTGTACTGTTACTCTCCAATTGATAGCAACTAGACTATGAGGAAGGGAACTGAATTCGGGAAATCTCATGTTGA
Organism: Sinotaia quadrata; assembly: GCA_028829895.1. NCBI lineage: Eukaryota > Metazoa > Mollusca > Gastropoda > Architaenioglossa > Viviparidae > Sinotaia > Sinotaia quadrata. The sequence goes on from JALGAQ010000009.1 coordinate 4,472,605, forward strand.
AAATATGGATGTAATCATATATGATTTGAACTCCATAAATTTCGAATTTAATGCTCCAAATTTACTTACCTTGAAGTTCGTTGAACATACTTTCCATCACCTCGTCAACATGCTTCCGAAGTTCAGTGATTTGCTTCTCCACATTAGCAGTATCTATAAACACAATATCTATAACCACTCTTGAAATTGTTGGTATACTTATGTATCTATTCGTTATTGAGTGATAGGTATACTGAGTTTGGGTCTGCCTTTTTTTGCCCTAGTGGCACGTTCATTGCTCTTGGGGATGGATCTGAGATGGAGAGACGGATTTCCATTCCAAGCGAGTGCTTGCACAGATTAGACTTTATGAAGGCTGGACAGTTGCAGTAAAAATTTGTCGTTTTCCAGATTTACTTGCCATACTCAATTCCAACCGTCCTTGTATTCAACGGAAGACTCTCATGATGTTGTTTGAAACTGCTGGTGGAATAAAAATACGCCGATTTTTATCAAGAGACTTTGTTTTTAAAAAAAAGCATTTACTTTACAAAACCATAGGATGACAAATATAGTGAATGACAAATATGTAGTCACACTGAAATGAATCGTTTACGGTAAATTTAATTAGTCCTTCAATAGGTGGGGGCAATTGAAACATTTCTCAACATATGAAACATCTAATCTCTGCTTGAATGTAGTTTCACAAGAAGCACTCACAACATTTTCCGGTAAGGAGTTCAAGAGATAACAGACAAGAACAGCATAAAAACCGCCGACTGTCTAGACGCGAATGTGGTATGATTGGTGCGGCTGCGTGGCTTCTTGTGGTGCATGCCAAACGCTGTTGGAACAGATGTCCTAGTATGTGGTTCGGAGAGTGTAGGATTCTGTATGCCAAGATCAAGTCTTCACGAGTGCGTCTTTGGTTAAGAGTGACGAGGTTCAAACGTAAACAGGCGCTCTTCTGTAATTTCCGAAGACCGACGACTTAGTCACTCGATGGTGTATTTTATCAAGGAGCGTAATCTCATTTTTTAACTAAGGCGTCCGCACTTGAGCCGAGTAATCTAACACCTAGAAGTGATTGAACAGAGCGGAAAGTGGTTGTCAAAGTTGTTGATGACATACTTTCAGCATAGCCGGAGTGGTACCATCAGCACCTGGAGACTTTCTGATATTTAGTCTCAACAATTTCCGTTGCACAATAGTGGGGTCAATTTTGATGTCACTCAATGTGTCTATCGCAGTTTGGTGTATCCAGTTCACAAGGGTTACCTATCCGGTCGAATACTCGTGAATAGAAGTTCGCAAGCGCGTCGGCTGTTGCCTGAACTGATTTAGTTAACCCGTCTGGAGTTTGTACAGGACATACTCCTGGTTTGACTTTGGCACGATCGTTGACGATCCGATACAACAACTTCCATTCTCTTTCATAAGTGGGACTGATGACGTTGCTTGTCCTCGCCACTTTATTCCAAAGTTTACGGAAGTACAACCACGATATAGTCGTGTCGGTGGTTTTTGTGAACACTGCAAGCCGAGGTTCGTAGTATGATGGACTTCTTTCGTACGGCCTGCGAACGGTAAAAACGAAAGTCATTTTTTCTCTCTCCATGGATTACAGCAGGCATTTCTGATATGGCTGCGCTTAGGTAGGACGTCAGAGACGTACAGTGAGATTCGGGGTCGTTATAAACAAGGTGTTATTCGTTAAGATCCGGAAGTGCTTCTTTTCAGTGCTAAGTTGTTCACTCTTCTTCACGTTCAATCGCTTAGCACTACACACGTATTCAAAAACGATAACGAGGTGGTCACTACGGCCCAACGGAGCATGATAATCAACCTTCTCGATTGCAGTAGCTTCGGAAGTCAAAACCAGATCCAGAATCTATGGCTACTCAAGACCCCTTCTACGAGTGTAATCGAAAACGTGGTTGTATAATAGGTAAAGATCGAGTAGTTCATGGAATTTATACTCCAGTGTGTGCGTTGGATGATCTGATCTCCCATGCAGGTTAGGAAGGTTATGGTCCCCCATGATCAGCAGTTGAGAATGATGTCTATTCCCCATATGGTGTATGGCTTCTAATAGTCTGCCATTGTGGACACCTGTAGAAGAGGGTGACCGATAGATCACCCCCAACTATACAATGTTCTCCAGATTCTAGCTTCAAAGAACACCAGATAGTACCTTCAACCTCAGGGTTTGCAGCTGGAATCTCGATTCATTGAATGCGTTTGTGATAGTAGAGGGCAACACCAACGCCGGCTCTTAGGAGATCTCGGCGAAGAAGCGATATGTTTGAAATTGCCAACTCAAATTCAGTTAAAAGAGGGTTCAACCAAGTTTCAGTAACAACAGTGAGGTCGGGCGAATAACCAGCACAGAGATCGTACAACTCAGCCGTTTTGTTAGTCAAACTTTGTGTATTGTTGTATAAAGATGAGCCAAAAAGTTTACCTGATTCACAACAAGATATGCGGGTAGAGAGTATCCTTGGATATCGAATTGATAGCGATCGTCTACACAAAATGTGTGACAAAATGATTGTTGGTGGTATCTCTACAGTACATTCCAATGTGTTCAGGTAACTTAGGCTCTTAAAAAACCAAGACACCAATTATCCTTAAGATGAAGTACTCTTAGAAGTACTTAGTTCTAAACCTTATATGCTGAATCACCACAGGACATGCGCGTATGAATATCCTTGGTACTATAATGAATAGCGATCGTCGGCACAAAAATGTGCGGCAAATGATCGCTGGTGGTATCTCTACAGCATTGTCAAAGTGCTCGGCTTACTCAGTTCGGTATATGTTAAATTAAAAACGTGTTTAATCTTGTTCATTGTTTTAAAACGAAAATCACCAGATATGCATGGTTCCCTTGAAAGTACACAGGTTGACGAGAATTCGTTTGACATCAAGGTGTTGAAATCGTATTACCGACACTGTGTTGAATCGTATTACCGACATGGCATGATCAAAATAGGAGGTAGGCATCAAATGTATCAAGCAGGTATGAGGTCGCCAGCACCTTCGTATGACGGGGCACAATGAACAACAGGACGGACGGGAAAGAAATCAAGACAGACGTACGAACAACCATACATGGAGAAAGCAAGACAGGCACTTGGACAATCAAACAATTAAGGCTCCAATCCAGCTTCTAGCTTCCAATATAATGACCTGTCACACAATGTTTTGTACACTTTTTTACCTTGACAAAGGTCTTGCGGTAGCAGACCGAAAACGTTGGTTGAATAAAAATACGCCGATTGTTATCAATAGACTTTGTTTTTACAATGACATCCCAATCGGTCACAAGCATTTTTAAACTTATTGAAGAGAGTGCGATATTGGCTCGTGCTAATCTAATCGTAAGAAGATCAGCAACCATAAAATGAGGGGGGAATAACACAAGCTGGATTGGATTAAGAGGGTGGTGGTCGTCTACTCGGTATCGTCTTCAAGCATTTCGGCAGTGGCCAACTCTAAACAGATGGACAGGGGTGGATGCGGATCGGAGATGTTGAATCAAGACAGGTGCATTGGAATTAAGATATCAATACAGGCGCTTGGACAGGATTAGATTGAAAAGCGAAATAGATGAAGACAGGGATACAGTTTGTTTATAAGCAGTTGTAACAGCTGTTGCTATAAACAGTTGTACAGTGTCATTTTGTTGTTGACAAAATGTTATTGCAGTACCAGAGCGAAACGTTGATAGAATAATAAAATATTTTGATTGTTAGCGAGATATCTTGTTTAAAAAATGACATTCCAATCGGTTACAAGCATTTGAAACTTATTGATACCTAAACTTAATGATTTTATAGATTCATATAGACGATAAGGAACTTAACATAGTTTAAAATGCTTTTAGCTATTTAGTTCGGTTTAAAGTGTCCCCGAATGCGCATATGGGTGATGATGACAAAGTTCAAACGCGACGGGTGCTCATTTTATGGTAATTTCATAAAATTAGCTAGTAACTTGCTTGTGCAATCATTTTTTCAAGGATGTTAATGTCCTCCTTTAAACCAAGATGTCTAATTTAAAACGAAGTTTTACGATCGATAAGGTAATTGTTGAGAACCGTTCAAATATCCTCCATATCATCCGCAAAATGCCAAAATTACGTTAGCAGACCCTCTCATATTTCATATTTTTTTGAGGCTACCGCATATGTAGATACCGAGGGTCGTTTCCTGATATAAATGCACTCTAGAATTACTGCTCTAAGGTGACAGGAAAACTGGAATTTTCTACCCGACTGCATCGTTGTACTTTTATGAAGGCTGAACGGCAGTCTATTGTAAACTGACTAGTAATGTAATTCACACTAGTCCCTGCGAGAGAGTAAACATTCTGATGTGGAGTATGTTCACGCCCATATTTTGATGTGGGTGGAAAACATTACTATTTTTGCGTAGGACTAATTTTGATAGGCCGTTTAAAGCAATGAACGTTCCAGGATAATTGTAGTCTGAAATTCACGAATACTTGGATCGATAGCAAACTCTCGTCCCTCATTTTGTTTTTCTAATTAACCCTTATACTTAAACATGTTTTTGTACTGTCCCTTTCTTTTTGCCATCGTGTTTCGTTTCACGTTATCGTATCACGGGTTAATGTGTTTTATGGCTTCATAATTTTCTCTCGTGACATGGAAGGCACCCAATATTATACGATTACAATTGACCATTGCTGTTGACCCAGACAATCCAATCTTTGGGTAGTTCCATTTGCTTATTCTAATTTTTGCTTCATAAAATCTCTCGAATGGCAGCTACTAGATCGCGTTTGTTTTGACTATTTGGACTTAGAAACTTGATGTGCGTACTGTTGGATTTGTCTACATTCTCTAGCAAGTTAATTGTTAGAGTGGCCAGGACACTTTAATAGGCCGAATTGTTATTTGTCAACATTTACCACAGCGACCCTCTTTTTCACCGTTGTCATTGACCATCAAGTATGGTTGTAACAGTATGACATGAAACTCTAATTATCCTTCAATTATCCTTTAGTTATTCTTTGCGACAATTGTATTAAATAACTTTACCCTTATAAATTAATGGCTAATCTATTCATACCTATTTGTCATGAACCGGGTTCTGACTTAATCGTAGTTAGGTCGGATTCGATTCAACGTGATTGTGGTGGATATCTGAACCTCATAGTCCATGCACTCACAAGAAATTGGTGCAGCTACCGGGAACTTTTCCCGGGCATTTTCTGGCCTTGAAGAACAACTGGCCTTCGCCGGATCACATGATTGTCAAACACAATTCGTGAATAATATCCCTACAGCGAATATTCAAAGCCAAACGATTCATGAACTCTTACCGCTATCTGGTTACGTTTCAAAGATTTAACTTCGTTTTCAGCAAAGAGCTTGGCCTTTAGCAGAATTGTCCTGGATAAGTCATTCCATCGGTACACGGAAGATGTTCTCAAAACGGCCATCATCGCACTGCTGCTAAGCATTGCAATTGATGCCGCAGATAGTGGTGGGTGCATTTTTGTTGTAACTCGATTATGCTACGCGACACCACTTCGCGTTTTAGCGAATTTGTTTGACTGAATCTCGTGCAACAACTGACTATTCTATCCACACCTATTTGTAAAACAAGGCATTTCTGATTTAATCGTAGTCAGGTCGGGTTCGATTCAGCATAATTGTGATGGATTTCTCAACCTCATAATCCCTGCACGCCCTACATTATTTATCCGAATTTCGGGATCTTGTTAAAGATTCTATATGTATAAGAAGAATATTACTGTTTAGAGTATATAACCTTGTGAAACGCTACTTAAATTGATTTTTAACTCATTTTTTCGCATAATTAATGTAGCGTAATTGCAATGTACTACTTCAGCAGAAAGCAAATCTTTTGCTTCCACTCCTTAGAAGAGACCTCCAGAGCATTACTCACTTAAAGAAGTTTCGCACAAAATAGCGTTGTATTTCTTCGGTGTTATTATATTTTGGATATGCTGTACCACATTATTATTTATTATTTATTATTTATTATTTATTATATATATTATATATATTATATTATTATTATTATTATTATGTTGGCTACCGTCAGTCACGAATGACTATGGTCTTTGTCACCCCAGATATTTTTAATTAATTTTCACGTTAGTCTGTACTTCCAGTTTCTTCTTCTTTTTGCATTTGCACACATATATTCACACCATGTTTTTCATGATTGCTTTTATTTTATTTACTGCACCGTCGTCTGTGACTGTAAAGGACCTATGCTAGACAAGCAGAGTTTTCCACAGTTGCTACAGGCAGCAGGTGCTTGATTTCGTTGATACGAGCTTTGGTCCGGTTGTTCTCTTGATCCCGAGGCTTCATGTGGTCTTGGTCGACATTTGCAGCTGCTGTCTTGATGAGGTTCCTCCAGTTCTTTCGGTCCGCTGCATGTTCTTCCCAATTTACCAGGTCGATTCCACCAATTTTCATATCTCGTTTACAGATGTCAGTATAGCGTAGCTTTGGTCTTCAACTGACCTCGATCCATTTGCTAGCTCACCAAACAGCACAGCCTTTGGTATGCGATTGTCGTCCATTCGCTTCACGTGGCCGAGCCAACGCAGACGTATATATTTATTTATTTATTTATTTATTATTTTCCTATAATTTGTCAAAAACCACAAAATTCAGTAAATTCAGTTTTATCATATATATGTATGTATTGTCATTAATAAACGCAAATGCGAAAAATGAAATTCAGATTTTATATGATCTAGGTCATAGTATATATTTTGAAATTCGACTGACTTTTAGCACGACATGATTCTATATAATTCCGCGTAATTTGTTATTTCTAATCGTATCAGTTTTTAACCGTACTTTTTCCATAGTTGATTACTTCATTATATATATAATATCATTATATGCAATATATTATATATTTATATAATTATTATAATTTTTTATCCATATACTATGAAATGCAATTTAATAGCTTGGTATTTAACTAGCGACTGCTGCCGTGAGTTTGCTTTAAATGTCTACAAAGCACTCACAAGCCTTTACATGCAGTCTTTTATGGTGCCTGAGGAGTGGCGTTCATGAAAGATTTTCCCCTGGTCTCATGACTGATTGTCCGCTATTTTGGTCCTTTGTAAAAGCAAAATCAGGCTAAGTTTCTCACAGTGGTTATACTCACGCGGAAAGTTAAGTCAGTCGTCTCTAGTATATCAAGAATTTGATTTCTATAGAACATCCTTCGGCATAATTACAGGACATGTGCATTGTTTATTTTCGAGGTACATTAAGCACAAGAAATGTACTGGTATCTTTCATGCATTGCTGCATAGGTATTTATGGTTCCTTATTCGCGGGGATTGAAATGGTTATTTTGTCAACAATTTTCGTTGTGATTCCGATGCCGTAAAATAGAATTCACTTAAGATTTCTTTCAAAAATTACATGGTTATTGATAGTTAACCTGTTAGTGGTAACATTAGGCTTGACTATCATTTAAACAAAACAGAATTCGTAGATAGAGGATATAGCCGTTCGATGAAGTTTGCGGGTATAACACTGACAGTAGTGACTGAATTTTTCTATCTGGGATCCACTGTACCTAACAACGTCTCTTGGGATTTTAAGGCAAATAAGCGTATTGCTAAAAAAGCAAAAGTAATGCTACGAATAAACAAATATGTCTGAAACAAACCCATGGTACCTGATAATAAATAATAATTTACAAACCTTGTTAGCTTAGCATCCTCCTGGAAAGCATCAATGAAAGCTATACTCCAATAAGTAACGAATACTCACCGTGCATTGAAGCGGTGCAGATAATTATAGGATGAATTCAAATACCCAGTATGTTCATATAGGTACCTGTATGATTCAACTGTCAAACACTCACCCTGTTTTTCTCATAGCAGCCTTAAGAAATAGAAACATTTTAAGCAGCAAACCATATGTGAACAACCCACCCTCCAATGTGTGGGATCCAAATCATAGTTGCTCTTCTATCCCACAGTTGTAATAGTTGGTTCTGTCATGTGGAATGAATGAACGTAAGTTGTCAAAGCAATGTATAATGCAAACCAGCTAGCGGATTTTCATTAACCATTAACTAACTCTTAACGAGATCGCCAATCCGCAGCCATCCAACTATCTGCTTGAGAAAAAGCGTGCAGCGGTTTGCAAGATTTACTGAAACCCTATAAAGATTGGGTTTACCAAAGCTAGTCAATACTACATGACCTCGGGGTACTAAAGAGAAATCAGACAAAGCAGAATTTTGAAAAGCCATTAGTTGCAATGTCCTCTGAAAATTCCGATGATAAATTCTTGCTCCCTAAAATTACAAATGGCGTTGCGGTTAATATAAATAGATGAAAAATCTATATTAACCACAATAGATTTTAGTATAATATATAAAATATATTTCAGAAGCTGAAAATAAATCAAATAGACTAAAAATTTAAATAAAAAACTTAACTAAAAATTAGAAAATAAGTAAACAACATTTGGAAAAAAATAAATAATTTATGATGACGAACACCTTTGTCCTCTAGAGACTTGCGTGTAACTCTTATCCGTTGATAAGAGCCTCAGAATTTCGATAAACCTGGAGATATGCGCAAGTCCCGGCCAACAAGAATACAATTGTTCTATCAGAACTCTTTATTGCGATTCTAAATAATAAAACAATAATGCAAGATATGTACATTACCTCAAAGGTTCACGTTAGTAAGTAAACACCAACGCAAAGAAGTGAATGTCAACGTTTAAACCGTTATTGACTATAAGCGATTCGTTCATAACATAAGTAAAATAAAACAGGTTACCCTCGGAGCGAACGCTCTTTGTATAGTACTGTCACGCAGTGAAAGTCAAAGTGAAGAAAAACATGGTGGTGTAACCCACCATTAGAACAAAGGTGGGGGATAGCAACAATCAGGGCAGGGGGTATCACAGGGTTGGGGCTTGTCGTGGCACGGACGGGAATGAATCTTGGATTCTTCTACATTGCGTATGCCAAAAAAAATTGTTTTAGAAATTCTTTCTTTCCAAATATCATTGAGGATTCACTAACTTTCGTTTGTAATTCGAGAGCAAATAGATCACTGAAAATTGAGGAAGTGTATTCTTTCCTTTGGTATTTTATACACACAACAGTATTTCAAGTAAACGAGTGATGCATTATCGCAAAATCAATTTCATCGATGCAATCATTGCATTATGGCTTCTCTTTCATTTGCTTATACAAATATGTAGCCCAACATTTTTTAGACCCTGCAGCGATAATAATTCAAAATGACGTCTTAAACCTTCAACACCTTCGCATTGCATATATTTCAATTCAACAAACAATAGATTCAGAGGATTCAGTTAATGAACATTTGTTTTCAGCGGTATTTTTTGAGGTAGGATTCAATATAACAACATCACTGAGATGAAGTTAAACTTTCCCTTTCATTCATCTATTGTAGATTCTAATAAGAGTTGTTGTTAAAATTACAATTACTGAAATATTTACCGGCCAATTAAACAAAGTTTGGAAGCTAAAATGAGTGGGAAATAGAAAATTCAATTTGAAATTTTAAGTGATGACCTTAAGCTCCAATACCTCTTATTAGTAAAATATTATTGTTGATCCGTTTGAAGAAAATAAGATCTTTACAATTGAAAACAGTTTGTTTGGTGCAAACATGTGTATATTCGTGTGATCTTACTAATCAGAGAGAAGTTTTCAATCATCAAAAAGACAATTAGAGCTATATATATGTTAGGTTAATAAATGTTTACGATTTCAAATGAAATAAAACTGTTGAGGTCCATTTTTCTTTTAGCCGGCTCCCATGACATTAAATATCTAGAAGGTCGTGTTTCTAAATGCAGACCAGTGTATCTGGGTATTCAAGACGTTACGATTTATCTGTTAGCGATTGTCTAGATTATACTAACATTAAAAGTTCTGTGTAATATTTTGGACTATTAGCGAATTACCTATGCGTTATAGTGAACGTGATAATCTCAGGTACATTTGAAAGGGCAAGTTACATGAAAAAAAACGTACGGAGTACGGCTGTTGCAAGGAAGTGACTCGAAAGCTTCCGAAAGCTTCCGAAAGCATTAGAAAGCTTAGTTAATTTACGCATCAGAATTGATTTTAATCAAGTTAAAACTGATGTATTTATGATTTTTATATAGCAGGACTGATTAAAAATTATAAGGAACCATCACAGAAATATCGTAGACCACGCCGCACACCCAATGCATGTGGATCTGTTCACCTAAGCGGATCTTGAATAATATATCGGTGTGGTTAATCAACTACCCTAGATTTATTTCGCAGTTTGATAGAATTGCTTCTATGTATCCAAATTCACTTAATCGGAATGCTTCATGAGCCTATACATACCCATTTAAATCGGCAAATATAGAAAAAATGCACCTAAAGCAGTTTTTTTACCATTGTTCTTGGTTGTACTTGTAATACAAGGTACGTCAAAGTTCTTAATCATTTTTTGTACGAGTTAACATTGCACATGCCTGTTTTATTTTAGCTCCACAGGAGCAGATTACAAAAGTGTTTATGATAAATTCATTTAATATCAATGGTAATGAATGAATAAAAATTGGAAAAAAGAAATTATCCAAATAATATGCTAAGCCTACTTATTTTAGTAAACGAAACTTTCGTGACCATATTGTAATCTACAGGCCTTGGTGGAGAAAGAGATTGGCAGAGTAACTGCTAGTTAATGTTTTAGCAGATAACCGTGTTAACACTGAGCACGATACAGCACCTAGCAGAGAACGAGATGGCGTGTAAACAACGTGAAAATGTGCAACAAAGTTAATAGTAAAAACAGGGCAGAGCATGAGTCAGCTAAAAATAAAATAGAAGTGATACAGCTTCTTCTTTATCTCTGCCAGTTATCTCCTTGTCTGTATCATCCTATTATGTGTCAGCCATTTTATCGAGGAAAAGGAAGATGAACTGGGTATTTATTATAGAATAACAATGAAACAATGCACCTCCATGCCACAATGTCGTACATTGACGTGGTTGAGAACACCCAGCTAGCGATTGCCATTCAGATGGGTCAAGCAATGCAGATGTTGCTTCCCTTCTGAAGGAGAGCCGGGCATTTGAATGCTACTCACAAATGATCAGATAGATAATTGTGTTAAGTGGTGTGTCGACGCAACAAAGCAGATTCCAGTGAGCCAAGCGTGACGAACCCCACAGTCTGCGAGTTCAGCTATAATTGGATAGGATCCAACCAATAGTGCTTTGGGCAATCAGCTCACGCTGGCGACCGTTATAATCGGACCCGAAAGGCAGCAGGACGGACCCCCCTCTCGTCCTGGTTTCCTCTTCGTGTTCAGCGCTGGGCAGGAGATCGAATCCACGGCCCTTTTCAGAGCCACTCCATTATGATTTGCCCTTCATGTCTTTACCTCCACTGGTATCTTAGTGAGTCGGATGAGATGGATGGTCGAGAGTCTTAGCGATGGAGTCATAACGGTCTATAGGAGAAAGCCCCTAAGAATCTCCTCCAAATAATCAATCAGGCTGTTCAGAAATGGTGAGCACCGACGGAAGAACGCAACCGTGCCCTCGGCGTCCCAGCACAGCGTCGTATATGACGGTCTCGACTCTCCAACACAAGCACAATCATCGAACTTTAGGCACTTTCAAAACCTCACGTTACGTTCCAATCAACGACGAAAAAGTAAGCTTCGATGAACTCGCTGCGAAACGGATTCTCTACATCCAACCTTCCGACTAAGGAACTCCCGCTGGAATAACCCTCGAACGGGGTCGATGTGCAAACACATCAATTCGCCGACGGTCCACGTCCCCGCAAGCGTTTCTTCTTCATGGAGCAGAAATATCCAGTGAGTGCTTCCAGGTTTATAATGTCTTAATAAAGTATTTTCGTTTGGTATAATTCAGTTTTTCAGCATCATCGCTCATTACGTTAAACAATGGCTTAAACTTACCTGCATCACCCGCAACTTCTCTTATATTTGAACATTTTCATTTTTAAAAGTCAACGTTGTAGCTCTTACGGTTTAATTTCTCTTGAATTCATAAGTTTTGCGTATTTTCTTTCTTTTTACGTTAAAACTAAACACTTCTTGGCAAGTTGGTCCTGATCGCTGATCGAATAGAAATGATCGAACTACGAACCGAACCCATGATCTTCAGCTTGACAAGCAGGAGGCTACGGTATGTCACCATTCATGGTGAAAAGCGATCCACGGAACACTTGTCAACTTCACAACGGAACACTTGTCAACTTCACAACTTCACAATGTGCGTACGATCGCTTCGCTCGTAAAAGTGATTCTTTAAACACGGACCACCTCCAATAAGTGACCCAAAAACAATCAGAAAATATTTACTTCGATTTCCCTACGTTAACCCTTATTATTCATCACGTTTATGATTATAGATACCCGCTTATGTGTTAAAAACGTTATTCTTATGATTCGCTTTAGAAATTAAATCAATTTCCTTTTAACTAATACATATAGACAAAGCCTGTATGTTGTTTCCTTTCACAGTCCACCTCGGTTACCAGTTGAGGACTGATGGAATCGTTTTTTCCACATTCTACTTAGTCTTTCTTTACGTACGCCTGGCATGAGAACCAGACGCACAAGTAACTACTATTTCCCACAATCAAGCCCATGCGGCTCGCATAACCTTGATTGATCAAAGGCTGACTAAGCAAACTGGTCCCACCCAGTCAATGTCCAGCCCTCCGCCACAAGGGTCTCCAGGTTTTGAAAAAAAAGCGTGAGACGTTAGGCCCACCCCATTCACTCAAGTTCCCACGATCTGCAGTCTAATCTTAGTGTGTTCAATTTGGCCAAGCCATTTTTTCAGGTGATCTTCGCTCACTGAGCCTTACGCATAACCGTGCGGCTCGTAAGCCCACCTAGGCTTCAGATACCTTACCATAAACGTATTACCGGACAAAAAATGGACGCGTAGCTGGTAGTCGCGATCGCCAAAAAACGGTACGAAATAATAACCATCCGAGTCAAATGTATATTTTCATCGTTCATCGGCATTATGGTTAGTAGTCCATTAAGTTATTGTATTTTAACCGAATACGCGTATTCATTTTATTACTGCTAACGCTGCGGACTAATCCTTATGTATATCCTGTTTCCTGCATTCATTGTATCGCTACAGTAAATCACAATGGTTCACACGATAATTATCCGAACCTAGGGTGTGAGTTCACATTTATTGAACCACAAATATGCCCTAGTACAAACGACCATCAGCAAAGCGCACGTCGCTACCACAGTTTAGGCCTCAGTCTTAAAGCCAATACGACAATTAATCATTGCGTTTACATATATTAACCGGTTGATTTTTTGCAACGCATTTTTTCCTCGTGAATACACTTTCAGCGAGCTGCTTTCTCAAACCGCTTGGATGCAGCATTCCGACAGCAGCAAACAACAATAATGAAGTGCTCAGTTTCACCGGTAATTATGCATTAATTCGACGAGACCGAATACATCTTTCCACGCTTGTGACAGACTCACTTGTCGCTAGAGCACGTGGATTGACAAATCCCCAAAATGACACTTGTCCTAGAGTCTCGAATGATTACGCTGCTTATACGTGCAGTCGACTCGCCATACGCCCGGGGTAGGCTAACGGTCAAACGAGTCAAACACAGCCTTTCAGTCGACCGACAGGCAACCGACTCATGCCTAGCCATATTGTATTCGTGGCATTCAACACACAGGACCGAATACTACTACTGGTTAAAGAGAACCTACGGAACAGACATGGTTATAAGTGTCCTCGACCGTGCCACACAATACACATCCATCTGGTTTTTGTTGCTACCGCAACACAAGCCATTTTGCCTAGCGTTTGCACTTCTCCCAACCAAAAATGCTCGCAGCATATCACGCACAGGACCAAGCACTGTGAATCGGTTTATGTTAAACCACGAAAACGGGCAGTCACGCCTGTTACGCTGCATAACTTTTCATAGCAAGTTGCTGCTTACCAATATCACAGCTGCATCGTCCACGACAAATGCAATCATCGCACTCGCTAGCTTTACGTAATTTAAACGAATATAGTCTTTTGGTTTACAAACTAATCGGTTGTCTCATCTTGAAAAATATAAATTCACTTTTTCTGTTTAAAATAGCTCTTGGCAACGAGGCAAGATGTTGAGAAAATGGAAC
>JALGAQ010000009.1:4486913-4523846 GCA_028829895.1 Sinotaia quadrata
ATTTTACACCTGGTACCACGACAGATCGATACTCGAAATGTTGGAATCAGGCAAACTATTTGACAGGGCTATTTTGGAGACGGTGGGTGAACGAGTACGTGCCCATTCTGTTGGTAAGGCAAAAATGGCTTGAAGTGCGTAAGAACTTAAGCGTTGGAGACGTCATGATCCTCCTGGATGAACAACTCCCTTGCGAAAAGTGGCCGCTTGGTATAGTATAGAGTTGTGAGCCCTCAGGTGACGGCGCGGTTCGGGTGGTACTAGTGCGGACGAAGGACGGGGTCTTACGAAGGGATATACAGAAGTTGTGTTCAATAGAAGGTTGTGAGTAGAAGGGGGGTCGGTTTTCGCCGCCCGATTCCTTAGGAGATTGGCCTATGTTGTTGTAGCAAGAGTTAAAATTGTACTATTTCAGCTCAGCCAATGTAAGGAAAAGCCGTAGGTTCGGTGGACGGTGGCGACAACCTTAAGTCTAGCTGGAGGGTGAGGTTTAGGGGAGGTTGAACCAGGTCCACAGAGAGTTCAAATCATGGCCGATTTGGTGGGCGGTGTAAAGAAATTTCCTTGTGCACCCCCAACTCCCGATCCTGCTACTCCATACCTTCAATACTGACATGACCTTTGTTTTATTTACTTTCCTACCGCTATGTTTGACTGCACTTTCGTATTGGTCGTTTACCGGCGTGAGTGAGCGTGTTGTCCTGAGCAAGTGTCCTGTGCTATTTTGTATTCTAATAACTCTTTATAGTTATGTCTGTCATCAGAAACTATCCAACTTATTAGAGGTCTCGGAGGTGTATTCAAACATTTGAGGTTTGCATCCTTGTACAGTTAGTATTATTTTATCTTAGAATCGCAAAAACCTTTCAGTCGAGAAACTTTGTTCTTGATTGTTATCGATTTGGTGCATATCTCCAGGCTCGCAATACCTCCTTGGCAGAGGAATGGTTTATCTGGTTAAACTTTTTCTATAGCGCCCTTAAGAACAGGTGCAAGCGATCGAAACGAGACTTGCGAATGGGCTACAGATTGCATATTTGAGACCATTCGTTTAACTCGTGCTGCCTCTGAGTGTAAAGTAGGGTATCACTAGATTCAGGTATATTGGAGCATATAACTGAAAAGGATTGTAGTTTTTTATCGCTTACAGCAATATGACTGTGGTGTGGAATTGTTGTATCATTTGACTTCTGGTTATTTATGTGCCCAGGACTGGATGAGATCATCCTCCCGGATGACGTTAAATTGATTTGATTTAAATAACGATTTGCCTTACCAGTATTGATGTCTTGTTACTTGTTCGGTGACGATTCCAAAGGGGTTTCGCTTATGGACCATTGATTGATTTCCTCGATATAATATCTTGCTGGGGCCAGGGATTATTCGAACGTGACCGACGACACCTACTTTCCGTTCAATTCACTTTGATGCCGGAGAAGTGAAAATATGCAGACTGAATTAGAGGGACACGGCTCTGAAAAAAAAATGACGGGTTCTAGCCCTTATTAAAAGTTGAACATTGAAAAGAACCCTGGAGTTTAAGAGGGAGTTTTCAGCCTTCAAAGGTGAACTGCATATAGGTCATCAGTGTGAGCTGATCGGTAGACGTATATTCGTATGAATTCGGTCCAACAATAACCAAGCTGGTAGACTGTATGATTTAGATATTTCTGACCTTACGGTTCAGTTGGGACCACTGGCAAGTTGGGAATATATTGCCGCTTTCGATTGTTGTACAATGCTTTAATATACTGAGTCATCTCAGTAGTGGTTCAGAAGTATGTATAAGCTTCAGAGCTTATCACGTTCCGGAATACATGCCCAGTAAGCAGTTTTGTTACTTCCGTTTCACCGTTTCACCGTGTGGGACTGTGGAGACCTATTCTAGATGGACGGATTTTTCAGCAGACATTTCAGACGAGGTGTGTTGATTTCCTGAGCGTTTGTCTACGAGACAGAGGAAGGTAACCTCAAAACGACGGTTTATATAACCTACAGACACATATAGAATGCAAGCATTTGATTCAACACATTTGAAGCAAGCCGTCAAAAGGATGGCAAGATCGGCGTTCTAAACAGCAAATAAATTATGTAGTGAGGACGATGACAGAAAAGTGGAGATAAAACAGGCCACAAGTAGGTTGTTAAAGAATGGATATCAGAAAAGCTTCGCTAAGCAACAGTTCATTAGTGCGGAACGGCTTCCACAAAAGGGTGATCGAACCTAGATAGCAACGGTGGCATACGGTCATTGCATAGTGCATTGTCTTCCCTATTACTTGAGCACTTACACGGCTCTGTTGCAATAAACAGCTTGAAGTTATGGCCATCTGATCCAAAGATACACGGTATGGCCGCTTTTTGTACCGATAAAATAGCATGCGGTCTGCGTTCATTAATTCAAATCTTTGCATATCTCTGGACCCAAATTTCAAACTTCAACCCTAATATACAGATTTCGTGTTGTGCTACTGATATGTGACAAAAGCTTGCGAAAGCTCATGGTCGATACTGGTTGTTGTGTTCTCGCATTGGTCTTGGTTCCCTCTTGCTTACACACCGTCCCCAGATGGATAGATTCGGTTAGCCTCTTCAGGTAAGTCTATCTAGAACAATAGCATGTCCGAAATAAAATACTGCCATTCTGATGGATTTAAGCTCTGTTGACTTGCAGATTGCTTCGTGAGAATTAAAGGCTACAGAAGTAAATCCAGACAGAAAATCGGAATTGGAATCCCTCAGGAAACTCGAAAATTAACTCTGTTTTTCTTTCGACTGATCCTGCAGTCCAGGTGATGCCACATTTTTTGCAATGCTTTCCTTTGGATTTCATCAGTAAAACCGAGAGGGATTTCCTGGTGTTTGAGCATCCCAAATTCTCCATGTTCTTCACCCTTGCATCTCGCTTCTAAACGTCGCCGGCAACGTCTTCGTTGACGTCGTACTCAAAATACCCCTAATTCTAGCGAACCAATCTATCCAGAGCATCAATGTGGATTCCGAGCTGGAAGACAAACCATCGATATGATATTTTCCCTGATGAAACTGCAAGAAAAATTTCATGAGCAAAACTGACCACTATACGTGGTCCTTGTTTAACTTACATAGACATTTGACATGGCCAGTCAAACTGGACTATACAGACTCCTGAAGAAAATCGGCTGCCCTTCAAAGTTACTGCAAATCATTGCGCATTCCACGAAGATATGCAAGGCAAGGTGCACTATAATGGCTCAGCAACAAGCACATTCCCCATCTAGAACGGAGTAAAGCAAGGTTATGTGGTTGCATTGACAGTGTTCGGCATTTTCTTCTCAATGCTAATCGCATACGTCTGCAGGGATTCAAACGATGGGATTTTCCTCTATACCAGGAGCGACGGCGGATTATTCAACCCTGCACGAAATCGGAAAGTATTTTTGAGGAAGCTGCTGTTTGCAGACAATGCAACCCTGACTGCCCATTCTGAAGTAGGATTGCAACGACTAATAAGTTGTTTCATGATTGCTTGTAAGGAATTTAGCCTGATGATCAGTTTAAACAAAACCAAATTCATTAGCCAAAGGGTTAGTAGTGCGCCGGAAATTTCGGTTGAAGGCCACACACTAGAGGTACTAAATAAATTCCTTTATCTAGGATCTACTAGCTCTAGTAACCTCTCTTTATATTCCGAAACAAGCAAGCGTATTGGAAACGCAGCAACAATAATGTCGCGATTGAACGAACTCGTCTGAGCAACCCAATTCTGAGTGCAAATGGAAACATGCAAGTTTACAGATTTTATCTGCTGAGCACTCTCGTGTACGACAGCAAAACCTGTACGTTGTACTCACACCAGCAACGCAAATTAAACGTGTTCCACTTGCGAAATCTTTGGAGAATATTACAAATAAAATGGCAAGCTCACATCTCTAACAACGCCTTCCTGCAACGAGCCGGACTCCAAAGTATGTTCGCTCACCTGGCTCACAGTCGCCTGCGTTGAATTCGCCATGTAACACGAATGGATGAAAAACGCATTCCAAAGGCCTTGCTATATGGTGAACTTGCCACTGGTTCCAGATAAGTCTGAAGGCCAAACCTAAGTTACAAGGACTCCTGCAAATGGGACATCAAATGCGGAGAAATCGACTTGGCTAACTGGAAGGAACTTGCAGCAGATCTCAACAACTGCGCAACCGTGGTTTGTTAAGGGTTATTTCTATTCTCAACACAAAGGTGATTAGCAGGTATTCCCCACCTTTTAGGAGCGGACTTTCGGCATGGGTTCCAACGGAAATATTCATGCACAACGAATCTTCTGGTAATGACATACTATTGGGTCAAAACTGTAAACGATGGCAGTACAGTTCATGTCTGTTACCTGGACATGTTCAAAGCATTCGATCATGTCAATCAAAACCTTATTCTTCATAAACTGGAGGACAATTGTATTGGTAAAAGCTTGCTGGGCTGGATTTCCAGCTATCTGCAACAGCGGCATACAAGAGTTCGAGTGGATTGAGCCCTCTCGAAAAACATATTGGTTAAAGTGGGGGTACCACAAGGAAAAGTATTGGATCCAAAAATATTCTTCGTTTCTGTAAGTGATTTACCACCAATCCTCCGTTGTGAAATCAAAATGTTCGCGGATGATATCAAAGGATGAATAAAAATCCAAAATACCAATGTTTGTCCACTGCTTCGAAACGATCTTGACCAAGTACAACAGTGGTCCTTGAGAAACAAGTTACACTTCAACTTCGGGAAGAGTAAGATGCTAAATATTGGAAAAACATTCAACTTCAACTACTTTCTCGGTGCGCACCAACTGCAATGGGTAACAGCGGAAAAGGATCTTGGTGTATGGGTAAGCAGTAACATCTCGTAATTGTGAAATACTCTACAAACGTACATCGCAAGTGTTGAATCTACAATTTCAATCGTCAAACTGAGTTACACGCACCAGAAAAACACCTAAAATAAAAGATCCTAATGGTTTATAAATTTCTTTATATTATCCAACAGGCAAAAGTCAAATACAATTGCCTTCGAATGCGGTACCTAAGAAGGGTATGCAATCAAACGTGATGTCAAACAACAAATTACGACACAACGGTCAATTCCCGCCAAGTGCAAAGCCGATGTGAGCTACCTGGTAAACAAGCGAGGCACATCACAAAATGATGACAAAACAATCGATAGTTAGAGGTCACAGTTAATACGAACCAATTGTGAGAGAGGGGCAGGAGGTAAAGTGCATGTACCTGCTTGGATGACGGAATCAACACTCCCAACGCAGCCAACGGTGGCTGAATCCCGAGAGACCTCAACTACGGAGGATCGCATATATTTTGATATCAAAGCGACAAGACTTTTATATAACATTCTGGACGTTTCCACCTGATGTGAATTAAACTTGTAATTATCTGATCATCTAGCGGTAATTTGGAATAAGCACAGAACTGTCGTAGTGCCGAAACATCTGATGCTTCTTTCTTGCTGCAAGAGACTTGTGTTGTAGCAGTAGACATCCTTATGTTTCGAATTCTGGCTGAGCTGGATCAATGTTTACAGTGGTTTTAGCTGCCATATGACAAACCCTCCCATTGAAAGAAGTAGGACGAACAACAATCTGAGAGCACTCTCTCTCAACCAGAAACCCGAGGTCTACGAAATTACTGTACACCCCTTTGGTGCTAGGTCGTCTCCATTCTGTGCAATAGAATGGACAAACAACAAAGGATAATCAGTCAGCTGTCGATGTGAACATTCCTTCAGCGGTAGTCAATAACGTTTTCGTAGACGATTGTTTAATATATGTTGCGACAGTTTCTGAAGCACGCTAAATAGTGTGATCAGTTAACGTATTTGCTGGGTAAAGGAGGATTTCGCTTACACAAATAGGCGAGTAACAGATTCGAAGCACTCGATGAGCTTCCGGACAGCAAGAGGGCGTCAGACTCAATTAGTTTCAATTTTCCTGAGGCACCTGTTCAGAAAACTCTCGAATTGTACTGTTGTGCTGAGACAGATTGTTTCATGTTCACGGTAGACTTACCCACGCACCCAACAACCAAAAGAGGAATTTTATCTTGCACTTCGTCTTTGTTCGATCCATTAGGATTCTTAACACCAGTATTGTTGCAACATAAGCGTATGTTACAATCGCTCTGCTGAAAATGTTTGGGTTGGGATGAACCCGTCGATGAGACAACAAAACAAAGACCGCCTGGCTGACTTGGCAAAATGATACGCAGTCAGTGGAAGACCTTAGATCCCCAGGTGCTTTGGAAGATATGGGACGTCCAACAAACACACGTCTCTACACGCGTTTACTGATGCATTAAAACTGGGTTTATGGAGCTGTCGTTTATCTACGAATTGCATCGGACGCAGGTAATACGCATTGCTGTTTCGTTATGGGAAAGTCTCACGTATAACCTCTTAAAACAGTGATGATTCCCCGCCTGGAACTACAAGCATCTGTTGTGTCGGTGAGATTATTACACCACGTACGAAGGAGTTGCGCATGCATGTTGACGATACATATCTTTGGAGCGATTCTACTATAGTTTTGCGTCATATCCATAAGACGACATTTAGATTCAAAATGTGGCTAATCGCGTAGGATTCATTCGGAGAACAACACAGAAGCAGCACACGTTCCCACTCTAGACAACCCAGCCGACCTGGCATCTCGAGGACTGCGTGCAGGGCAGATAGATTCCTTGTTGGGATGCATCACGGTACCTCCCTTCCTCTAACTCGAGAGCAAATCGTGGCCTGAGCCTTGTAGACCACAAGGTATTGAATCTAGAACTGCGAAAAGTTGTTAAGGTAATGGCAATTCTTTCGGATCAAAATCCCACCGACAGTCCGCTTTCCTATTTTTCTTCATGGATAAGACTAAAAATCGGTATCATGGTCTTTAAGATTTCGTCCATAGTTGCAATCGAATTATACAAGGCGGATACCCGGACCGAACAAACTAGTTTATTGCGAGCAGCTAATTTTCGGGCAGCAGAGCACGAAATATTACGACAAGTTCAAAAAACCACAATAAGCGTTGTAATCAACAGATCAGAGAAGCCAATATCCGGAGATAAAATCGGTTTGAAAGATCACTTCGCTATAACGTAAGCTTTTCCCGATATTTAACGGTGGGTCGTTATGCGTTGGAGGTCGACTTCGCAATTGCAATATACTAAACCATCGAAACATCCGATCATCGTACCAAATCACCACCAAATAGCTTATGTATCGTGCGGTATTATCACGAGCTCGAAGGACACATGGGTACGTCTCAAGACTTGTCTAGCATACGAAGGAACTAATGGCTGTTAAGAGGTACAGCTACCGTGAAGCGTGTATTGCATAAGTGCATCCAGTGCCGAATGAGGTCAGCTAAACTGCCGAGCAGCTAATGTCAGATTTACCGGCCGCTAGGTTTGAGCTAGGAAACCCATTCTCTTCAACCTTAGTAAATATTCATGGTCCATTCTTTGTCCGCTAATGCCCACACTCAAATAAAACGCCATGGAGCTTGTTAACTTGCTTGAAAATTCGAGGGGTTGCATACGGAAGTCACATATTCCCTTTCAACTGATTAGTTCCTGATGGCGTTCTCAAGATTTAGCAATCGTCGAGGTTGCCCACCACAATATACAGTGACCGGAGATCCAACTTCGTGGGCGCGGAGTATGAGCTACGACAGTTCGAGTAATCACTGGCAGGCAAAAGGCTGCAAGACAATATGCTTTCACGAGGTATAAAATGGACTTTTAATCCACCATACTATATCCACCGTGGCGGCATCTGGGATAGACTGATACGGTGTATCAGAAGGATCTTATTGCGATATCTGATGAACAGATATTAAGAGACGAATTTCTACACACTTACCTTACCGAAGTAAGCCGGATTTTAAGCGGACGAGCTTTAGTGCTAATATCAGAAGACCCATTCATATTCCTTTGGTGAGAGACATACCAGCTGTCACAGATGTCCACGACAGTTGAAGGCAGAGATATACGCGTCACTGAAGACGAGATATATTGATGGCTGACACATTTTGGCGGCAGTGGTTGAAAGAATAAATACCCCTCCTACAACTACGGCACAAGTGGATACGGTCGCGATGCAACTTAATGGTCAGTGATTTTGTCTTGATTATCGGTGTTCACTCCTTCCGTTACCTTTGGAGCAACGGAGTAATCGTTACTGCAGCACCTGGAGACGATAGGCATGTTCGTGAAGACGTCATAAAAACTAGCAATGAGCACGTTTCACACGATATCCGCAGGATTAGAAGTGGTCGATTAATGAGATTTTATCGTGTCAGCGGTAGTAAAGCTACAGGTAGTTTTAAGTGGTGTTAGATCTTTTCTTAGCCTATCAGACCAACCTACTTTTCGACATTTATTCCAATTTCATGAATTTGATCATTCTTTTACTTTGCCGTGCACTTTGATCGTTTTTCTACAACCTGCGCGGGAAGTCACTCAGCGTGGGACATTGCATTTGTTCGACACAATTATCCATAAACTTCTTTGGGTGAACGACTGTCTTCTTTCGTGACAGTTATTATTTTTCTCTTGCTCTGGTAGGTAACTTCAAGTTCTTATAGATTCTCTTCATGAGGAAAGGATAACTGTGAGTTACCAAAGGTTATCCTAATCGACCGACGTAATTCAGTGAGTTTCGTATTTCTATTATGCTATTACAGCACCGTATTTATAGAACGAGATGTCAAACTATCGGATATACTGTATTTCAACCAGCATAAGATATTGGCAGACTTCGTTCTCACTTACCGTATCCTAGCTGATACTCAACATCCACTCGCGTCATTGTTCTCGCACAGAGGAGCACAAACTACAAGGTGTCACTCTAGCTCCCTCGTTGTACCTCATACACGATTGAACTGCCGGCGGCACATTTTCTCCGTTCGTGTTTGTTTTCTGTGGAACAATCTACCGGAATATATTGTTTGTGCTCCAAATAAACATGCATTCAAACAGCACTTACATACATACATGGAAAATGCACCAAATCTCGAACCTACGTATTGATGCATAATTGACTTATTGTGAACATCGCATGCATGCTATTACTTTATTACTCGATACTGACTATCTTGTATACACGCACCCAATGGTTCTTGTAAAGTTATTCACTTTTTATACCATTGAATTATGAATTATGATATTGGATTTGAGGCTTCATTTCAATCGGTGTGTTTAATAAACAGTATTGTTCTCTCAAATAATATACTTTGAACATTTGTTCATGAAAAAAGAAAAGAAATTGCCATTAGGTAGCAAGCAAAATGTTTTCTCGATAACCCTTCCCATTAGTTTTCACAGTCCGAGGCTTATTTATCCACCATGACAACCGAAATCATGTTTATCCACACTATTTACCTTGGTAACACGGAAAAGTCTTTGCAGCAAAGTAAACGATAAACAGTACATGTTTATCACTCCTCTGGTTTCAACTGCACGATGATACAGTAAATAAAAGCTCATCTTACCGACAATAATATTTATTTGACCAATTCTTTTGATCATTACATCCAAAACATTGCAACAACCATCATGCCTTAAATAAT
Organism: Sinotaia quadrata; assembly: GCA_028829895.1. Lineage (NCBI taxonomy): Eukaryota > Metazoa > Mollusca > Gastropoda > Architaenioglossa > Viviparidae > Sinotaia > Sinotaia quadrata. The sequence continues at coordinate 4,496,506 of JALGAQ010000009.1, forward strand.
TAAACGCCAAAATTGCTGACCAGAATATGGAAATTTATAACACTGACAATATTGAATATTTCGAACTGTTCAAATGACTAATACATCAGCCACCGCCGGAGCTGTCCATTTTCCATAGCTTCATTTTCATTCCGCTTTCTGCATGGGTCATGCAGAAAGCCGAAACTCCTAATTATATTAATGAGAAACTGTAAGTGGTGTGCTACTTTTATATACAAATTTAAGTAAATTTACAATCAGCCTTCATTCGACCTATTATCTCCAACATTTGAGTAAATGTTGTTAGCTGTACTAACAACGATCTTGATTCAAAAAATATAAAGCCGATTCTAATGTGATTTAAAAATAAAATTCACTGGTATCAATCGACGCATTGCACTACTAAGCCAAAATTTCGTTCTGCTACTGCGAGACATTTAGTAAGGTAAATTAAGAACAATACATCGTGCATACATTATACGGTAATCTGGATTCAAGTCATTCTTTTTTATTTCTCTTTAAACCTGTCCAAGTGTTTATCTTCACAACTCGCCAACGCACGAATCGACTTGCTGTGGCCGCACGCGCCAATTTAATGGCTGCATCTAGGTTTACTTTGTTGTATCATGTACGCCAGCATACGGCTTAACTCACTATAAAAGGACGTAATTATTTCGAACTGCTGCATGAGCAAACTGTGCATTTTACTCCTCCATATTTGTGATGATTATTTTGCCTACTTATTAGTAGTTATACGACTACTTTTAAACAAATGACCCTAAACAAGTTGGCTTCTAATATTCATTTGTATTACTGTTCACAATTACATTACTTTTGTAAACCAGCAATTTGCATGTAACACTAATAACTCGCTGTTTGTTGAAAAATAATAATAATAATCCCAAACGTGATGAAGTTTACAGGTATTCCAAAGATACATAAAAACAAATTGTAATCCATCATCCTGTTATGCGTGGTCATTGACATTTCATAGTAACTTTTTTCTATCAAAGCCATCGTTTTTTCTCTCCTCCTCCTTTGCCCTTACTGCCAGTATCGTGATTGCATTTAATTGAGCTGATTTTCGACGTGTGACCGAATTGAAGGCCGCGTCGTGTAACTTACAAACTCTATTGCGTATTTTTCTCAATATGGAGATTATCCATATCAAAAATGATTGGCATTAGAACTGGATCATGGAGACAGTTTCTCAACGAAATGGAACCTAATGTGCACTGTTTGCTCAAATAAGTTTGTGTGTTTTCGGCAGTGCATACAAAATGAGAAAATATGGGACCCCTTAGCCTAAGCTGTCTTGCAAACGCCTCATCCATTAGACCCAAAACCTGTAGACTATCCACTTAAACTTCGATGTTACTCAGATTCGGTATTGAAGATTCTTACTTTTTAAACTTGCTGTCTCGAACAGGATAGACTGCAACTGCGGTCGGTGAAAACAGTTCCTCATCCATTTTCTCTATCTACTATTGGCCGATAATTTACCAGGTTGGGGTGATGGTAAAATGCAATAAAAAATTACCCGCAGAATTCATATTGTTTGAGGATTGCAGCAGATATTTTTTTGCAAGAGTTCGATCTTGCTCTGAGTTTCACTAAGATACAGGTTTATTTAAATGATATGAGTGATGTGTTAAACTTAAAAACATTCTTGTACTAGTTAATGCTAGATGAGGGAAGAGTCTAACGGCCCTACATACAGGACAAATTATTGACATTTTGAGGGGACGTCAAGCGATTCTTTTTATAAACTCTCCTTGATTTCATATATACGCTGGATAGTTTAGACGGTCACTGATAATAGTTTTTTTCTGGTTGAGGCTTTTTCATACCTTTTTTATCAGTATCGGCATTACATATGACTGAGTTGGCGCCTGACGTCTTACCGAATGGAAGGCCGCACTATACACTTTTACTGTGGGTCGTTGTTGATGAGCTGATTTCAAACGTTCATAGATGGCCATACTGGACTCCTGTCTAATTATCCTTGGATAAAACCATTGCCAAGACAGAAAATCATTTACAGGAAGGGAAAGCGTTCAATTAGGCGTGATCGTGGTGGAAAGGACGTCTAATATTTGCGTCATCACTGTTCGCACCTTGATCGGAAAATGAAAGTACATCCGCGGATAGACTGTGGTGTGGGTCAGTCACATATGAAGGTGAAGCTGACTCATGCCTAGGTTTGAGACGGTAAAAAGCAATTAATAAATTCTCGAAGTTTATTTGTTTCTCTTTCAAAGTGGTCAACCATGCGAGTTAGTTAAATTTTCTGACCTCAGTAAATGCACAATAGACAGTGTATGAAAGCCCACCCTCCCACTTGAGATGCTGTCACGAAAGGCCGAAGGAATGTACAAGACAGGAGCAGTTGGCTGGAATCAAGATTTTATACATCGGCATTTTTCCGAGGACCATACACCTAAAATCCGACTGACTGCTTTCCTTCTTTCATCCTTCGATAAGAATTTACCGTGCTGAATCTATTTGTCAGAAAGAAAAATATAAAAAATGAATGACTATCAGCAGTTGTGCAACAATGTAGAATTATTTGATGATCGTTCATAAACAAACTTAATTGTGGATAAGTTCATCCCCATATGTGCTATCCCAATTGGCTATTGAAAGAATACATGCGTGCTCTTATATAAAGTTGATGTGCATTTTCCAGAAATATAAAAAAGTTGCAGTCGTCAAGCTTTTCAAATTGACCTTATCAAACTAAAACCGTCTGTAACAAGATTGTTCTAAATAGCTGTGTTGCAAAAATATACTCCGCAACCGATTTACTTGTATCTTATTGTCGATTTCAGAACTTGTGGTATATCGAATCACAGTTTGGTTGTAATGAACTGAAGTTCGTGTTGAATAAATCTTTCGCAGTTAGAAAAAAAATGAGCCAATACATGTTATTTGTAGTTTACACTCTGCTCGCGAGGTTCAATTCCTTGTAAGCCATTATATATTTCAACGCATTGTCCCTCCTTTAAATAAAACTAAATAAAATGAAATAGAAATTAATTAAATGATGGAATATCATTAGATGAGTTTATTAATCAAGGAAAATATAACTAAATAATACTAACCGGGGTGACATAGCACCATGGTCACTCGAGATTGGTGGAAGTCAACCAGTCCGCTTTTCACCGCGTTTGGCATAATAGGCCATATCGAGTACCCAGAACTATAGTTGTGAAATTTCAGACAAGCGCTCTACGAGGGATTATTTATGCGAACGACCTCTTGAGCACGACTTTTAGACAAGACTCTCCATTATCCCCTTGTCGATTCAAGTTATTGTTAGAGAGGAAAACGTAAATATATGTTTCGATCCGTATGCAATCTTCATTCTATCGTTCAATTGGATTTGTTGGAGAGAAGACAAGAATTGTCAACAATAACTTTCTGACTGTAAAGAAAATACATCTATTACTTTTCGCAGGAGCATTGCGAATGGTAATGTCACACTTGACAGTCCACGATTGCAGCAGATAGCGACACTCACGAAGGTCGGTACGACTACTGAGTTCATCTCAGTGATGTATATTACGGAAAGGCTAATATACATTTTGAAAAAAATTACACCTTTCTAGTTTATAAAATTTTTTCATTTCCTCTATATGACAATCAAACGAGGATGATGTTATTACCCGCAATGAATAAGATATAGGCTTTTGAGAATAGAAGCGTGAGGCAGCTGCTTAGTATTTTATGGAATCGACTCAATACATGCGTTTCAAATCCACCAATACACAGTTCATCAGGATCGATGCTTGTTCACCTTTTAAAAAGCGGTTTAATTAGACAAATTGTCATGATATCCTATCCAAAACACCCCCCATGGTATTATGAAAAGGTTCTAAGACGATCAGTAGACTGGATGGATCAAATAAAGGGCTAGATATTTATGAATATGTTCCCGTTATTGATGACTGCTGACGTCAGAGATCAAAAATGCCTCCTTTCTGAACTCCGTTTATTCCCTCTGAAACCTGAGGTCATGGGATTTGGAGAAAAATAAAATGCCAACTTCATAGAGAATGTATTTGCTTCATGCATTAAATATTCACGGTTGTTGATGAAAATTCAATGACGTAGCTCACTTCAATAGGCTTTCTCTAAGGTCTACTATGGAATGAGCCTTAGTTATGCTAACCTTTTTTGTAAACCGAGTTTTACCGATGTAATTTATCAGCTGACAGTTATCCCTCAGCGTTAAGCTTTATGGATCTGTCCATTGGGCCATACGTCCTATCCACGATTCATTCCATGTCAGCAACGACCTGTTGGTGAACTAATTCATAGCGGTTTCAGTAATTAAAATACACCGACTGCTAATTAATAAGTAAAACTTCACATAACCTCTCGCACAATGTGTCGACACCTGGAAACAAGTCCCGATTTCATCGTTGCATCATTCAATTAGACTTTCGCCTGGCAACAAATTTGTCAACAAACTGTTTCATTTTCGTTTAAAATTTGTTCTAATTTCATGGCACAAATATGCACAAACTATTTATCAATAGCGTGAAAATCACCTCATCATTTGCGTTAAATTTTGTAATTAGGTAAAAAAATTAGCCACCTGGAACAGGTTTAAATTTCATCACAAAGCGCACATGTATCGGAAGCTGACAACAGTGATTGTACACAGTTTTTGCTTTGAAGCGATGGTCATTTTGGGGTGGTAATTAGACTGATTCATAGTCTGTGGAATAGCCGTTCTAATTATCCGCTTGGGGGTTCTGGTTACAGTCATCTGAGAGTCTAACTCATCGGCACATTTTCTAGGCGTTCTGATTTGAGTTGAGGAACATGCAAAATTATCATCGTTTAATTCATAGGCTCCAGTCTTGGGGTCCCTTAGTCTTAGAACTTATGGATGCTTGTTCGCCTAAATGGTGGAGCCATTGAAATCTTCTACGATAAAAAGAACTAGGTCTCAAGTGAATTAGAGGACCTGGGGTGACTAAGACCATCGAGACTGAAAGTAGCCAAAAGCAGAGGAGCTGGAACTTGCAAGATGGATTTTCTGCTCAAGTACAATATGGTTCATAATCGGTTGGTGTAAATAAGATCAGCTCATTGAATCAGATGTTCTGCCTACCTAGATTTTGCTCTTGTTCGTGACCGTTTGACAATTTGGTGTCTTGAATCCACACCGAGCTCTCAACGCAATATTTTGTTTCCCAAGCAACTAGCCATGGCCACACACAACAGGTTGTGTGCTCTTACCTGTTGAAATATTCAAATATTGTTGGCTTCCATCGGTCTCCTTTCTAATTTTCTTTATTCCTATGCTTATTTTAAAATTATTTTTAAAATTTAATTTTTTTCTATTTAATCATTCAGATCAATTTTAGATTTTTCCGATCTCCGGCACAAGGTAGCTCATAAAGCCGGTGAGAAGCAGCAAGCACCAATAACGGGTGTTCTGAGGTAGGATCGTGACTGCAGAAGTCGGCCACAAAACAGGATGTAAAAAGTATACACTTTACCGATTTACATAAAGTCCTATACAGTGGAACATGTTAGGTTGAACACCTCTAATACCTGAACGCCTCTTAACACTGAACATTCCGAACCGCGCACTGCTATTTTAGCGCAAAGTAACCCTCAATACACTGAACACCTGTGTCACTTTGAACATTGAACAAAATTTGTTGAACGTGTAATACAATTTTCACCTTTTTTCTTGAACATCAATAGTAAATACTTCTTTTACTTTTTGTGTTTGTTTATTTCTTGTTCAGATGGTTGAAGTTGTCTTCATTATCTGGCAATTTCAATTGTTAGAGTTGCCATGGCACTCTAATATGCCCAAGAGATAAGTGTCGACACTGCACAGCAACCTTTGTTCCCCGATATGAGTGGCGTTCACGTATGACGATGTAACGTGTTGATGTGAAACTTAATTGTCCCCAATTATCTTGTATCCAAATAGCATCCCCCTTTTAACTTTGATGACTCGATGATAAACTCGTCTATGACTCGTCTATCTGACCGGTGTCAACTTGCCAATAAACATGGCGTTCTGATTTAACCGTAGTCAGGTCATTTTTGGTTCAACATAATTGTGATGGATATTTCAACCTCTTAATCCCTGCAATCCACTACAAGATCATGGTCGAACTTACATTAAAACGAAAAGTGGAATTAATAGGAGGGCTATTTTAGTGGTACATCTTATCGCAACATCAGTAAATGTATGGAATATCTGTTGGTACGATTTCTAATATCAACAAAAATCGAGCAAGACTACTCGAACAAGCTGCCAACAATGAATCATCGGTCTCAACAGGTCAAAAACGTCTCAAAGGCGAGCCAAGTTTGTTGCATGATCGGATTTTCAAGTGGTTTACAGTGGCGACATCAAAGCAGATTCCCATCAGTGGACCACTTGTTTGTTGCAGCTTCTCTAGGAATGAATGACTTCAAAGCATCAAATGGATGGCTGGAGTGCTTCAGAAAATACACAACATCAGCTTCAAGCTGTTGTCAGGGGAAAGTGCCAATTTAGATCATGCAATAGTAGAAGACTGGAAGTCAAATGTACAATCTGTTTTAGATGGCTATGATTTGAAAGACGTCTTTAATTGTGATGAAACTGGTCTATTTTGGCGCGAGATACCAAACCGAACAACGGCTTTGAAGACAGATCAATGCAAAGGAGGAAAGTTGGCTAAGGAAAGACTTACTGTGATGCTCGCCGAATCTGCTCTTGGTGAAAAAGCTAAAATCGTTGGTTATTGGAAAGGCAAAATTGCCTCATGCATTCAACAAAAAGTTGCCATACACGATAATTGACGATCCAATAGCAAAGCATGGATGCTCACTCCATTGATGGTAGAATACTTGAAAAGTCTCAACAACTCGATGATTGCTTCCTATCGAAATTTTTTGCTGCTTTTAGATAATGCTCCTGTTCATCCTGACACTGAATTGAGTAACGTCAAACTCGTCTTTCTTCCAACGAACACTACTGCTGGAACTTAACCATTAGATGCAGGAATCATTAAATCATTCAAGCATTATTATCGCAAACATCTTCTCAAACATATAGTATTCGAACTTGATGAACAAATCACCAGGACCCTTCCGATTGGGTCAAATCAATCAATGTCGCCCATGCCGTTAATTGGATAAAAATGCTTGGGATGCTGTCACTTCAGAAACGATTATCAACTGCTTTAGACATTGTGGGATTGGCCTACCTGTTCAAACAAGTACTGTCATAGAAGAAAATCAGATATTTGGTGAACAAAATGTGGAAGAAGACCTGTGTGAGATGCTAAGTGCTCTTGGAAATAGAGATTGGGTCTCGAAAGAAGATTTAGATCATTTAATGTTGAGGAGAACGCATGGGTGAAGAATGGGAAACAAGTATTTTGTTTGAAGAGGTAAATGAGGATGATTCGCAGCTCAATGATGAAGTTGATGCTATTGACAGTGTGGAGCATATTGCAACAACTTGGAATGATGCAATATTAGCAATAAATAATCCATCGAATTAATGCACCAGAGATTCCGATCTTTTAGATGCATTTTAGTTTATTCAAACACTGCTTGACACGTTACAACAAACAAAATGTGAAACAGACTACAATGTCAGATTTTTTTTCAATAAACTTCTATCTTGAACACCTGTCTTATTTGAACACTTTTTGATCCACCATAGACTTTTCAACTTGACAGGTTTCACTGTATATACCGAATAACTGCAACCAGCTCGATATTTGAGAGAATAAACTCAAAGTTCACCGATAGATTACCCCGAGTCCAAGACAACGCTGAAAACCACACACTCGCGACAAAAGAGTATTACCGGTGCTCGTGATAGGCGATGAGTCACAAGCAATGTGTCTCGGATTCTAAGCCTCACGCAATGCATCTCGTCTGACCAGTTGCGTGGCAAGTGTTGGACCCCCTCCCAGTTGTCTGCCCCGTTGACCTAATTAGTTCCATGACAATCCATGCTGAGCAGGGGTCACAACACCAAGAAAAAATCTTGAATGCTTCATTCCATGACCAAAGCACAGCAGGAGGTAAATTTATCAATTCAGCACCAGTTGTTCAAAACAGATATCTTATTGATAACAAAACTAGTAATGATTCAGACGAAACCAACACCCAGAAAGGTTTGGGGCTTGACAGTTTGTTATTCGATTGGTCAAAGGTGTGAATCGTTCTTCAAGATAATTGAAGGAGGGATGAAGAAAGCTAATAAGATTCGTGCGTCATGTGAAAGGTTGAACATTTATCTGCGTGTGAATTGAGCAGAGTAAATAGCTCCCAAAGGCGTGGCTTGTGTGAGAAAAAAATTCGCCTGTTTATTCGAACATACAGAGGCATTTTGTAAAAACAAAGTTTCTTGTTAACAATCGGTGTATTGTATTATTTTACCAACGTTTCGGTCTCCTACTGCAAGACATTTATCAAGGTAAAAAGAGGCAATTTGTGCAGAGAACAACATAGTTTGCTTTGGTGGCTTTACAGAGGCATAACAACGATTTAATAACAATAAAAAATAATCCTAATAATAAAAATAACATTAATAATAATAATACTAATGATAATAATAACAATAACAATATTAATAATAATAATAACAGTATTAATAATAATAACAATAATAATAAAAAATAATATTAATATTATTATTTATATTAATATTAATAAAAATAATAACAATAATAATAATAATAATAATAATAATAATTAATAATATATAATAATAATAATAATAATAATAATGATAATAATAATAATAATAACAATAATAATATTAATATTAAAATAATAATAATAATAATGATAATGATAATAAAAATAATAATAATAATAATAATATTAAAAATAATAATAATAATAATAATAATAATGATAATAATAATAATAATAATAATAATAATAATAATAATAATAATATTAACAATAATAATAATAATAATAACAATAATAATAATAATATTAAAATAATAATAATAATAATAATAATAATAATAATAATAATACTGATAATAAAAATAAAAATAATAGATAATAATAATAATAATAATTAATAATAATAATAATAATAATAATAATAATAATAATAATAATAATAATAATAATAATAATAATAATAATAATAATAATAATAATAATAATAATAATAATAATAATAATATTAATAATAATAATAATAATAATAATAATAATAATAATAATAATAATAATAATAATAATAATAATAATAATAATAATAATAATAATAATAATAGAGCTTCATTCATCAGATTACAAGTTTTCAGCATTACATACAATTTATTAGAGAAATAAAAGATGGAAAAAAGAAAAAAATATAGTGGGTATAGTGTTTTTGTACACCTTATTGAAATTACTCATGAGTAGTTGAAAACAGATTTGTTCAAGACTACATATAGTTAATATGTAGCATGCTTTTGCTGTTGCAGTGGTTCAGTGGTTCGCTGCTTGCCTGGCAACCCCTTTGTGCTCGGGTTCGAGGCTCAAAACTCCTTTTCAGTCAAATTACAAAAAAGGCATACAGACTAAAAATAGCGACCATGCAAGTTAAAAACAAACGAGAATCAGTATGAAACGTATAGGAGCTCTTTAAAATGAATACATTTCGTGGAGAAGAGCGCTTTTTGTCAAACAACCCACTACAATGCAAAGACAATGTTGACGTTCAAAATTATAAACACCAGGGAGAAAATAGAAAAAATGTTATACCAGTTGCTCTGTAAATTGTGAACTATTTTTCTCTTTATCTATGAGATAACGGGAAAGGAAAGGAATTAACGAGTTCTTTGAAGGGAGATGTACGAGCAAACAGGATAAGAGTTTGCCTTGTAGTGGGACGTTTGCTAGCACAGAGTTTCACAGATAAATGTAAGGGATGTAGGGGATCATTCATTATGGTGTTCGCCAGACGATCACACTCGGAAAAATGATGCTTCACTAAATGGTTAGTCAGTTTCAACGTAGGGGATATGACTGCACCTAGAGATTAGCTTCAATATTCTGCGTAGGATGACGAAGTCTTTAGAAAGCAGGCCACATAATATTACGGGGGAAACAGTAGAGAAAGATGGGTAGTATACATGCATAAAACGAAAGTCGCCACAACACTGCTAGGAACACTGTAAGCGTCTGACGAAAAAACAATATCTTCCTGGTCTTGGTGAATATAGAAGAAACGTCGGCTGACCAGGTGAGATTGGAAGACAAAGAAATACCAAGATATTTAACAATTAGCGGTTCTGAGAAGATTAGAACCACCTAAAGTTAAAGGTGAGATGGGAGGGGAGCTAAGCCTGAGCTGAGGAGGGGAGCTAAGCCTGAGCTGAAATTTCATTTCATGGCACTTATTTACGTTGAGATGTAGTCTTAAGCTTTCTGTTCGTGCAACAAGTTTGTCAACGAACGTAGCTAAACTTTCACTGGGTTCATTTTGGACCAGGTATGTAGCCACTGTCGGCAAATTTGAACATCGAGCTGCCTGATGTTCCCCGAAGATCATTTATGTAAATGGAAAAAAGAATAGGGGACAAAACTGCTCCTTGAGGAACACCTCGCGTTACAGGAAGAAGAGAATAAGAGACGCCGTTGAATTAAGTGAATTGCCTCCGATTCAAAAGGTAATTGTACATCCAGGATAATAAGCTAAAATCCAGCTTAATATCAGCCAACTTCGAGAGTATTATGTCCCTATCCACAGTGTTGAAGGCATTACTAAAGTCAAAGAAGCACGACTGTACATAACCTGAACGGGCATCAAGAGAAGAAAATATATTATATGTTAAGCATCCAGTGGAGAACGAGCCTTTTTGTAGGCAAAGTGGTTGGTGTCAGCTACAGGTTGAAACAAGGGCTGAATTCGTTGTACAATCAACCTTTCAAGCACTTTCAGGACGGCCGAGGTACATGCGACGGGACGAAAGTTGGATGAACATGGCTTTGGTATAGGTGTAATACGAATATCACGCCAGGAATCAGCAATTTTCCCATTGACGATACTCATGTTATATAACGTTGTTAATGGTCTTGCCAACCATGTAGAACACTCTTTGAGCACCAACGGAGGAACACCATCAACGCCTACGGACTTCCCACTTTTGAAAAGTATCATTTCTGCACATAACTCTTCCTCTGTGAAAGGTTTGAAGCAGCTAGATACTGATGAATTTGGGAGGTTGAATACAGTGAACTCGTCAGCCTGCGCAACAGATGAAGCGTTTAAAGCCTCCACATCAACTTGTCTCTTCATGGTTTTGTGACCACCAGCTAACATTTTTATGCCATTCCAAAAGTCTTGCGGTTTGGTATAACGCAGCAGAGTTTGCGAATACAACCCCTTTAACCTGTTTATTTCGCAGGTTATCATTTTCGTCATTGAGCCAACAACCACCATATTTTTTTTCTTGAAAGCACGTTCTTTTTCTGTCGGAGCTGCTTGAGATAAGGGGAAGAAAAGCGACCCGGTGTGACGTAGATGGTTTCAACCGGACAGCAAAATTCGGAACAAATTTGAAGATATGAAGATAAGGCATCAGAATACAAGGATACATCCGAATTGTAGAATACATCAAAATGAGATTCGGCAACCATTGTCTTAAGTTTTTCGATATTTTCTGGAGCTTGGTTGTGCATCCTAATTTTGTGATACCTACACCTGTTGAAAGAAAGAAGATTAGTTTTAGAATAAATTTTCGGCAAAGTTTAATAATAAAATGATCTGACCTTGACAGTGGAGACAGTTTACGCATTGCAAATAGGTCAGGCTGGGAAGAAAAGAAGAAATCTAGCTGTGATACAGAACGAGTTGCACACCGTACCATATCAGTTAGATTTAATAAATGTAAAAAGGATAAGTCGGCGTGGTTCATATCACCTTTGACTAAAATCAGTGAATTATCAAACTTAGTGGAAACATTTTCGACAAAAATGTCTGCAAAGCGCCTTAAATCGTCTGGTGAACATGATGGGGTAATATAAAAGTTCATTACTATAACACTAGTGAAATTGGGCGCAAATGTGAAGAGACCAATCGATGTATGAATGTTGGGAACAATAAAATAGCTAAATACATTATAAAAACACGTAGGTTAACAGTTTCGTTCTAAAAGACAAACAAAACAACATTCTAACTGACAATGGCGATGTCAATCACAAGTTTGACTGAAAATCATATACGTCTGTACAGCCAATAATCTAACCGGAAAAATAAAATATAAAATGGCCCAGCCTCCGATAATGAGGAAACCCAAACGATTATTGAAGAAGAGGTGGAAAAAACGTTTTGGAATGTAAAGCATGATAAAACTTCAAGCAAAGATAATATTCCTGCTGTGAACACGCTAACGATATGATGCCAGAGGTTTTCACATATACTGTACTATGATGAACATCTTGCAAGATCTCAATTTCCTCTTTGTGGAAAAACATTGCCCCATTACCGCGATGTATTTCTACAGAGAATAGTGCAACAATATCTTGAAGCTCGCTTGACCTTTCCAATATCCAACCTTTGTTAGAAACAAATTAAGCTGACCTACACGTGCTCATCTACCGTTTGTCTACAAGGTGACAGCTAATATATATCACTTAAATACTTAGCCTCAAAGCTCTCACATATATTAGCCGATCGAAAAACCTCTATTCTCAGTCAGCATAGAACAAAACGTTCTTCTCACACAAAGCCAAGATGTTCATGAAGTTGCTAGGGCAGAAGTATTATGTGACGTGAGCGATTTTAGGTGGCCTCCTACCAGTCACACGGTGAAACAGTGTTGTGTAAATCAAATGACATTATTATATATCGATATCAAACTGCTTCTCCGCAGAACGCTCATAAATAGAACTTCATTCTCAATTCATTCCAGTAAGATGAAATCATTGGCTTATCTCTATTTTGAGTGTCTAGCCAGATAGTTCATGGATGCGGTGTCCAAGTTTCTTTAGTCACTTTGACCCATGGCAGATTCAAATGTATCATTTTAATTTCTTATGATGATTTGATACCTCGGCATTGTATTCTTGATATATGTAGAGACATCTCTGATGATTGAATGTCCATTTTATTAATTCCCATTTCAGAAAAGCCTCTCAAAAAGACAGCATGCAGCCCATCTTTTAAGTTCATTATATGAGACCACGATTAGTCAAGTAAGTTGCATTGTATGGCAAGAAATAAGGTAGCCTCAGAACTTACGTACAAACCAATTTACGGATGCAATCGGCGTTTTGGAATGATTTATTTAATTCGTTGCAATTACAAAAATGTGGACAGTTGATGAATATTAGCATTACGTAATCAGCAAAGGCCAAATAAAGGCCTTCCGAATTCAGTAGTATCATTGCCTTCATTTAAGGCTATTTGAAGGCTGAATCAGAAACAATGAGGTTGCTTACCTATGTTTCGTTGATTATTGAATCAATTAGGAATAACTGCAAATGCCTAGCACCTGTACTATTCAACCAGAAAATACTGGAAAATGGTTTACTAATTACAGCTTAACATCAAAGTTTAGATTAAGGCCCCTTAATACAGCGGGGAGGTATCCTACCTCGAGAAAAGACGACTTGGAACAATATCCTGGCTAGACTTGTTTTTCAAACGTCATAATAAACATTATCATATATAATTCCCTTCGTATGCGAGCATAAAAACATTCCGTTAGACAATAACAAGAAGGTTGATGTGACTCTTCTTCGAGACGTGAATAATTTAAACTATATGTTTTGTCCCGGATTAAATTTCCATACCATTAGAATGGGATCGTAAGCATTTAATACAGATCTGTACGAATTCAGATACGCAACCGTTCTAAAGCGAATGTCTACAAGTGCCCTGCAACATTGAAGCTTCTGATTCAGCCATGAATAAGCAAAAATGAGTGCGTTGAAGCTTTCTAAATCCAAAGCCATTTTGTTACTATTATAGAGCAGGACACAATCTGCTTCTAGTTCACTGAACATTGTGTATACCTTTATAGCTAAGTACAGAAAAAACGCCCCCAACCTGTATACCGATGGTCCATCGATATTTAATTTCACTATTAAGCCGTTGGTAGTTCAGTTATGCAGATACGTGTGAGGACAGAACAAGTATTTGGAACCATTCTTCAACAATCTCTAAGGATTCTAACGCACTACGAAACAAAAATAACCAACTGTTTAACACAGTGTCATCACACTTTCGAGCGGACAATGGTTTCAAACACAGTCCGAATCTACATTAGCATTCGAAGCTCCATTATCCCCTCCCTCTTCAGTGTTTCTTAGCAGATTTACCAACAGCAAAACCATCTTCCCTAAACTTTGTAAATATTTTCTTGAAACAAGATAAAAATTAATGAGAAGCGATAAATCTAATCTGGACGCAAAGCAGTGAATATCTGGTGAATTCGTTACCTTCATCTGGCAATTTCGATTGCGATTATTTGACCTTACATCTAAGGAAAAGTACGAATTTCGCTTCATTAAAATTATAATCTCATGCACAGAAAGGTCAGGCTTGTGACTGCAATTCTAAGCCTCACACAGTTAGGTGATTGGTATTCATTGACACTATCTTCCGGGATAACGAACATCAGTTGCACTTGTTCCATGGGGTCAAGCATTAAATGAATTCACATGTCATGCACAGTTATTATTACGTCTGTTTTTCTTCCACAAATCACCCAAGCGGGTCGATGGTATAAAAACGATCCAGTAAAATTAAAGTATCAAGTACTGTAAACGTCTATATACGCACTGTATGATTAGGATTTAAAAACAGAATTAGGTTTTGATGTCCAAATATTGCAGCGTTTTGTAAATATTTGATAATCAAAACGTGCAGGTACCTGCCAGAAAACAGTTATTTGTAGTGGGTCGAATGTTCTCATTACTTTTGAGCGACACTTACAAAGGACAGCACAGGAATGCAAGACCGGTTTCTGGCTTATTGGCCGTCATCAGTTGTACATGCGTGTATGATTGCACACAGAAAAACCTCTCGAGCTTGAGTACCAGTTCGCTTACCTAAGGGAACAATATTCATTTGCAAGTATTTTTGGCGGTTGAATCGTACAAATGCCTGTGATAGTACACTAGGTAGTTTGGGAGGTTTTTCTGTGTGCAGTCAGGCACGTATGTACAACCGGTCTTATACTCGGCCCGAATGCAAACAAAAGACCTTCCGAATACAGCAGTATCTATAATGATTTTCAGTTATTCTATGGCTGAATCAGAAACTAGGAGGTAAACGGTTGTTTACCCGATGCGCATTGAATCGGTACAGATCATTAAATAACGATTCAACCTACCAGTGTGCTATCATAGGTACCTGTACGAATCAACCGCGAAAAATACTTACGAAGACAGTACAGGAACTTAGAGAATGGAGCAGATGAAGCAAGCTCAGCGATGGATAAGCTGAAAGCATAAGATATACTTGAGAACAGAGTACACGATGTAGATTTTGTTTATGGCTGTGAAACATTGTTATTGTTGTCAGGACAGGTGAAGAAGATCCAGGTTTCCGTGAATCAATGTCCATAGAAGATTCCTAATATTTCATGCAGTAAGCAGAAAGGGAATCAATATAATCCTGTCGCAAGTCCAACGACTAATATTTAATCGCATACTAATTCTTGTCATTGATAAAAGGTGGCTTAGCCATATAATTCATCAGGACTATCTATCATAGAAGACAAAGGAAAAGCTGGATAAAGGACCGGAAAATGTAATCATGATAGATTTTCTGCAGACTGTCAGCAGCTGAGTTGCTTACGGAGGGATAAATACCTCAATGCCAATGATCGAGGGGAAGAAAACTATTGAGGAGGAACAGTATACAGTGACCAAGAACGTCATTATTAATTGGATGGCAAACGCATTGTAGAATTACCAAGTATTGTTGCAGTCAATCATAATGTAAGGTCATCCGCGTCTAGGTAATGGGCGCAAGCGGCTGACTTTGCTCATCTGTCTGATTGTTTTGTCAGTACCAAACACCTGTTCATGTCCTGGAGTGACGGGTCTGTGAGGAGAAGGAAAACCGAAAGGCGGTTAACGTTACCCACCCAGCAGGATGTGTGTAATTGCACGCTTGGGGGCTACACGTATTGACACTCTCACTAATTGCTTCCACGCCATAGGTACGAGATGAAACGGCTACCGCCGAATGTGATCATCGCTTGGGATGACGCCGCCGTGTTTCTAACCGACAGAGGAATGCTGCATTAATTATGATGACAGACAGTTTGTTATTTGTTTCGCATCCGAAAAATTTAGGCAGGTGTGTGGAATTGCTTCTTGCAATAAATTACTACTTTTATACCGTAGGAATAATCCTCCTACTCGTAGATTGGCTCGTTCCTGTAGATATGAGGCATAAAATGTTGTGACCTATTGATGCTAAAGGTACGAAGTGCCTAAATATCCCTTACTTGACTCCTGTATACGTTTATGTTGAAAGTAATGCACTGCTTTTCTTTGGGATTCACTAATTAAACCGAGTAACGTGATCCAGCATTTGAATCGAGCAAATAATTATGGGTATCTGCTAGTCTTATCAACCCTTGAAATCCTGGTTTCCTGTTGACTTACTTTTTGATGTATGTATTTCTTCTGAGTAATTTATGTAATATTTCAATATTCCATTTACTGCCTCGTCGTTGATGACCGTAGAGACTAGCTAGTAAAGTTTTCCGATGGTGTTACAGACATTCGGCATTTGGTTTTTTAACCAAAATGTTTATTGTAAGTTTTTTGAGCCTGTGCTCTGCGCTTGTATCTTCGATACTTTTGGAGCGGCACCCACTGTTGTGATTCATGGCAATGTCCTCCCAGTATGATATTGTTGCCTCCTGAGTTTAGATCCCGTTTTCCGACATCTTTAGCGTCAAGTTAGCATCTCGATAAATCCAGAGCCACGGACAATTCCGCCATATAGGTTGGGCCTTCATATTGCGTTTGCATTCAATTCCTTCACACGATCAAGTCACCACAGAGGTCATTGGGTTAGTAAATCGAACTTACTCTGTTTGTTAAAGAACCGTATTTGTCTTGTCGATTTATTCATCGAAGTGCTTAAGTAACTACAGCATCCAGACCACAAAGATGGTTGCGCGAAGCACAAGTGCTTGCAGGATTAATTTTATAGTTAACGTTTGTTTACATCACAGTCCAATGAGAGATCCAGTTCAAATAGTTTACCGAACCGGACCGTACCAACCACGAACTACCTTTATTGACAAAGATTAACATGTTTAAAATATTTCGTTAAAAATCAACGGAACATAAGGAAGTTGGGCTTGGTTGCCGTTTCGTCTAGGTTGAATGAATAGTGCTTGGCATACCGATTGCTTCACAGACAGTTGTTTCTCCGCACAGTTCGCCCCCCAAATTAATGCAAACAAATGATACAACAATACGTACCCGCATATCTTAAGCCTTCCCAGTTTGAAAATCATTTTCCTATACTTTTTGGTTGAAAATAATGAACACAAAACGTATTTTAGACTAGTGACCATTTCCTCATTAGGCCTTCATTTTTAAATAATAAAACGGAAATCCGCACCCAAAGAAGTTCAATAATTAATATTAGAGAGGCATGAACCACAACCTTAAGTTCAACTTTAATTTACCCTTCTCTTTTATACATTTCTACTCTGCTAAAGTCTCGTTTTCAATTCGATCGATTGATTTGCTTTGAGCCAAATTTCTCACGGTCAATCTGTCGAAGTAAACGTTTATCAGTTCATTATTGGCTTGTTTTTCCAATTATAATTGTTAGCTCAAAAATGTTTACGGAAATTAGGACTTTAGGGAAATAGCCGTTTTTAATACAAGTTTGATATAATGCACTTGACCGTCTGTATCACGCTGCAGTTTACGTTGACTTGATAACAATTTGTAAGTATTTTTGGCAATTGAATCGTACAGGTACCTAAGAAAAAAAAAACTTGCAAATGAGTATTGTTCCCTTCGGTGGGCGCATTGGTACATAAGCTCGGGAGGTTTATCTGTGTGCAATCAGGCACGTACAACTGATGACCGCTAATAAGCCAGAAACCGGTCTTGTGCTCGGCCTGAATGGAAACATAAAGGCTTCTGAATTCAGTTATATCTACCATGATTTACGGCTGAATCAGAAACCATGATATAAACGGTTTATTTACCCATATTTTGATGCGCATTGAATCGGTACAGTTCATTAAAGAATGATTCAAAGTATCTAATGTGCCTATCATAGGTAGCTGGACGATTCAACCACCAAGAATTTTATTTTCTGCAAACGTATAGAGAACAATTCAAACAGGAGATAACACAAAGCCTTTAATTCGGTGAGACGTCAAAAATCAATTCAGCTGTATATATATATGATATTAAAAATGTGTGAAGAGTGTTTAAATGCATAAAAACGATATCTTGTTGGCTTCGAGTTAACAACTCACGTATGAAATGTCAAGGACAGTGAATAACAAGCTGATGGATAATATTTTATTCTATGCAATTTCGAAACGTATGTAATTGGCTGAAATTTCATCCCATAATTTAGAAGTAGATTATTATTATTATTATTATTATTATTATTATTATTATTATTATTATTATTAATATTATTATTATTATTATTATTATTATTATTACAAACCGACAGGTGTAAGCTTGATAGACTGTTTCTAACCAATGTGCCTCACATTATCGAGGACAAGGTTTGTGAAGAGAATTTTATTCTATAATGTAGGTGCATAGGAAATTTGGGTAGTTGCTCGGGGTCATAGTGTACAATTGCAAAATGCAGAGCTATTGGTTATTGTCAGTGACATGAATTTACCAACTACGGTCATTTAAAGTGTTCCTGCAGTATATGTTCCGGCTCAAGTCTGAGAATGTAGGGTGTAGAAACAAAAAGCACGAAAGTTTTAACGGTTTTTATCGTAACACGGAGAATGGATGGCTCACTGTTAACTTAACAGTACAGTACTTAAAACAAAATATCAGACTGTCATTCAATCGGTACAGATTTCTCACACCTGGTGCGCTCTTATGGGTACATGAACGTTTCCCTTATCAAGGGAGTTGCGGATGGGTCCTGTACCTCGGGTGGGGGTATTTGGTATGCTAAGAAGGAATCATTCGGTAGCGGTTGGCGCCTACAGCTGCAGATGGATGATATTCAGAAGCCCGCACTGTGTTTCACCCATCTGCTCAAAGAAACTTCTTCATCGAACTTCGGATTCAAGGATTCAAGGATTCAAAGTTTTATGGTGAAAAAAGCATTGGCTTTACAAAAACCATAGGATGACAAATATGGTGAATTACAATATGTAGTCACACTGAAATGAATCGTTTATTGTACAATTAATTACTCGTTCAATAGGTGGGGGCAATTAAAACATTTGTCAACATATACGCATCTAATCTCTGCTTGAATGTAGTTTCACAAGAAGCACTTACAATATTTTCTGGTAGAGAGTTCCAGAGAAAGCAAACACGAACAGCATAAAAATACCGGCGACAGTCTAGACGCGAATGTGGTATGATTAGTGTGGCTGCGTGGCTTCTTGTAGTGCATGCCAAGCGCTTTTGGAACAGATGTTTGAGTATGTGGTTCGGGAAGTGTAGAATTCTGTAAGCCAGGATCAACTCTCCACGGATGCGTCTTTGGTTTAAAGTGACGAGCTTCAAACGTGAAAGGCGATCTTCGTACGGCAATCTGCGAAGACCGACGACTAACTTTGTCGCGCGATGATGTATTTTATCGAGGAGAGCAATGTCCTTTTTAACCAAGGCGTCCAAGCTTGAGCTGAGTAATCTAACACAGGAAATATGTAGGTGTTCATTAGCATCGAGAAGGTACCCGGTGAGAACCGTCCAAATATCCTTCGTAGGATCCCTAACAAGCCAGAGGCACGTTTGTAGACCGCCTCACATTGCAAACTGTTTTTAAGGCTGCCCATATCCAAATACCAAGGTCCTTCTCCGATGTTGTCCACTCCAGAATTTCTGGCCCAAGATGATATGAAAATTGATATCTTCTGCCCAGCTGCAACATTCTGCATTTCTGAAAGTTGAAAGGCAGTTTGTTTCGCACTGACCAGTCGTATAATGTATCCAAATCTCTTTGTAAGACCAAGCAATCTGATGCAGATTCTATCCGCGTCCATAGTTTGATATCGTCGGCAAACAGTACTATTTTACAAGCGACCCATTTCGGAAGGTCATTTATGTATATGAGGAATAGCACCAGTCCGAGTACAGAACCTTGTGGAACGCCACTACTAGCCTGTATAATCCTGGAAAGGGTTTCATCAATTCGAACTCTTGCCTTGCGGTCGGATAGGTAGCTCTTCAACCACTCAAACAATTGTCCGGTAATGCCAGCTGCCTGTAACTTTCTCAGAAGCACGTACTGGTCCACTCGGTCAAAAGCCTTGGATATATCGAGATAGCATGCATGTATGCACTTCCCGTCATCAACCGCTTTCGTCCAGTCATCTAAAGTCGTAAGGAGATTTGACAAGCATGAGTAAGACCTTCGAAACCCAGGTTGTGCCACGGATATGAGTTTCTGCTCTTCAACATGATGCACGATCTTTTCAGTGACTATGCGTTCCATCACCTTCGAAATGACAGGGAGTAGAGTTACAGGACGATAGTTTGCTGTTTCCGAACAGCAACCACCCTTATAGATCGGTGAGATAACTCCAGACTTCCATTCCGTAGGAACCAAACCTTCACTCAAGGAGTGATTGAACAAAGCGGAAAGTGGTTGGCAAAGTTGTTGATGACATACCTTAATTATGGCCGGTGTGATACCATCCGCACCTGGGGACTTTCTGACATTTAGTCTCAACAATTTCCGCTGCACAATAGAAGGATCAATTCTGATGTCACTCAGGGTGTCTCTCGCAATTGAGTTTGGTGTATCTAGTTCACAGGGGATACCCATCGGGTCGAATACTCGTGAATAGAAATTCGCAAGCGCGTCAGCTGTTGCCTGAACTGATTCAGTTAACCGGTCTGGAGTTTGTACAGGACATACACCTGGTTTGACCTTGGCACGATCGTTGACGATTCGATACAATAACTTCGGGTTGCCTTCCATTCTCTTTACTAAGTGGATCTGATGACGTTGCTTGTCCTCTCGGATAAGATTCGTCACTTTATTCCGGAGTTTACGGAAGTACAACCACGATGTAGTCGTGTCGGTGGTTTTGTGAACGCTCCAAGCCGTATTTCGTAGTAGTATCCACTTCTTCGTGCGGCTGCGAACGGTGAAACGAAAGTCGTTCTTCTCTTTCCATGGAATAAAGCGCGCATTTTCTGATATGGCTGCACTAAGATAGGACATCAGAGACGTACAGTGAGATTCGGGATCGTTATAACTAAGTGGTTGTTCATTAAGATCCCGAAGTGCTTCTTTCAACGCTAAGTTGTTCACTCTTCTGACGAGCTTTGTATTCACATTCAATCGCTTAGCACTGCACACGTATTCAAAACGAGAACGAAGTGGTCACTACGGCCCAACGGAGCGTGATAATCAATCTTCTCGATTGCAGTGGCTTTGGAATTCAAAACTAGATCCAGAATTGATGGTTGCTCAAGACCCCTTCTCCGAGTGTAATCGAAAACGTGATTGTAAAAAGGATACAAATCGAATAGTTCTTGGAATTTATGCTCCAGTGTGTGGGTTGGATGATCTGATCTCCCATGTAGGTTAGGAAGGTTAAAGTCCCCCATGATCAGCAGTTGAGAATGACGTCCATTCCCCATGTGGTGCATGGCTTCTAATAGTCTATCATTGTGGGCGTCTGTTGAAGAGGGTGACCGAGAGATGACGCCGACTACGCAATCTTCTCCAGATTCTAGCTTCAAAGAACACCAAATAGCATCTTCAACCTCAAGGTTTGCAACTGGAATCTCGATGCATTGAATGCGTTTGTGATAGTAGAGGGCAACACCACCGCCAGCTCTTGGGCGGTCTCGGCGAAGAAGCGACATGTTTGGAATTGCTAACTCACAATCAGTTATAAGAGGGTTCAACCAAGTTTCAGTAACAGCAATCAGGTCCGGCGAATAACCAGCACAGAGATCATTCAACTCAGCCGTTTTGTTAGTCAAACTTTGAGCATTGGTGTACACACATTTAATAACATTTTTTGTGAACAATGAAGGAAGCCCTAGAGTATCTATTGGTCCGGCTCGATGTGAGTCGGACCTTTGTCGTTTTTTTGTACTGGCTCAGAATCTAAGCATGGGGTCGTTGATAAATCATGAGCAATGTTTACACGAATTGACTTCTGGAGACTGAGTCGCACATCTCCTGTCAGTTTTCTGTTGTTCACTTTCCATTTAGTTTTGATAATGTCTGTCATTTCGCCTGTCAAGAAAGTGATCTTTAAAGGATTGGGTCCGTCACCTTTATAGTTCGGCGACCGAGGTGTCCTAAATGTATTCACCACTACTGCACTTTGGACGTCGATTTTTTCAGCAATGTATCGCCACTGCTTGTAGTCGTGTTCAAGTGTCTCATGCGCCACTAGGTTGCTGCTATTTTCGGGAACACCAAGGAGTATGAGACTGCATAAGCTGCTTTTATTTGGATCACTGGTGGATGAAACATTGCGCGAGTTCAAGAAGGCAGATTGGTAAAAACGGTAAACAAGGTAAACTAACTTTTTCCATCATAAAGTTCTTACTTTCATGACAGTTAGTAAATAGTTGATCCTGCACGTTATTTAACCGTGGTCCCAAAATTAAATCTCGGTTTCACATCCCAAAAGTTTAAATTTTTCAGGCTGTGCTTAGCAATCAGCTCTATCGTGTTTGGTTGATGGGTTGAGATTAACTTCAAAAAATGTTTTTTTGGAAAAGTTAGGATGATATCCATTTGAGTATATATTCGTGTAGACCATAACATGTTTCAAAAACAATCACACACTTTCGCATGCTTTATATTAGCCTTTTGTGGAAGGCGATAATTTAGTACTCACTTTGGAAACTAGTCACATTCACGTCTGGTCTGGTATTATGAACTTCACTCACCGATCAAGTTGCTCGGAAGTTCCGGCGCGGCCTTCAATTTGGCCCACGTCAACTCAGTTACATGTAGTTCCGATACGGATAAAAGAAGGACTGGAGACGTTTCGCTGAATTAAACGATGGACATTTGCCATGGGAAGATAACGTGCGTATTTCGAGTCAAGGACAAGGTTTAAATGGCAGACATTTTACTTTTTGTAATATTGAAATGCACGTAACTGGCTGAAAATTCATCCATTTGGGATAAATAAAGCACTAATCGGCTTTATTTATATTTATACCGGTAGTAACTTAATTCCCTTATCTGTTCTATGTACACCAACCCCGCCTTTTACTCCACAACAAACCCACGCTGCAAGCTTACTGGATTTATTTACTTAGAACCCTACTCTAAGACAGTGACACAGATTCTGTACACTCTTATTATCAACGAAGGTTCAGCTTAGGTCACATATGGCTCTTTTGATGAGTCCTATACACAAACTGACTTGTATACATCTCAAACAACGCAAGCTGTACTCCGGAGCATTTACTCACATGACTAAGAGACGTCTGTGGTCGATGGATCATGTGAAGCGAAGGCATACCGCATTTCAAGATCTGTTATAAAATGAATTTGCCTGGGGCTTCAGATCAAACATAATTTTCGCTTACAGAGACGTCTGTAAACAGTATCTGGAATCGAGTGGCATCAATTTATCAGAGTATTGCGTGGATCGTAACAGTTGACAGAAGTCAGCCACATCCATAACCAGCGATCCCGTAATTTCGCGGGTACCACGTAGCCTAACATTAGAAACCAAGCACCCGTTGATTAAAACACCTGTGGAAAGGTGCCGTGCTAATTCACGTATCTGCAATCATAGATAAAATGAAATAAGGACCTAATACACCTGAAATTAAAATAAGCAAACAAGATGGATCGAAGCACGGAATCCTTGATATGAACGTCACTATAGATGACAAGCAGGCAAGTGTGTATATCAATTATGTTATTCTGAAGGTTAGTGAAATTCAGGCCAATCATTTCTCTGCTTATCATCGGATGTATACTTCAGGTAAAAAATGTTCATGAGAAAACCAGTAGCAAGGCAAAGACGAACAAAGAAAATTGCGTACACTGAATTAGCGTGAGTGGATCCCACTAGTTTTGAACCAAAGTCACAGAATCAGGTGCTTAATCACGCATACCTTCGGACACGTTTTTCTATTGCGACCGCCACAGCGAACTGTGTGGTGAACAAACATCACGAAGGGTCCAACTTAGTCACGTGACTGGACAATGTTGCGCTATCGATAACGCAGACTGAGTGTTGATAGTCCTTGTTGCGTCAGGCCCTGGCAACTCGAAATAGGAATGTGTTCAGGCCCTCTGCCGCCTAACTGTCATTCTGTTCTGCCGAGATCAAATTACATCAAGGCGAAAAACAATCATAAGCCCTAGAGGCTGACAGAAGCCATCAATACTACTATTTTGAAGATAAAGTAATTAAAATTATGCTTAGTTAATCTCCCCTTGGTTGATTATCCATGTTGGTTATGTTTTGCAGATTCGTTTACAACACTTTGGTTCTGATTTGTTATCCTATTCTGTTTCAGTATTGTTGTTTCTACTTCCTATTAGCTTGGTTTTGTAGTGTTTGTGTAGACCACAAATTCGTATTCTCCTGTTCGAGCTGATATCCAGCTCATAGTTCTGATCCCCAGTGGGGCCTGGAGAGAGATCCTGCTACTTGCATATGCCAGTATTTTAACAACAGCAACAACAAAATTAAAAACTACCAACTGCATTCTAAGACCTCAGGCGGCGAACAAAGCTTGGTTTAATGATACTTTTTTCATGCTGACTGGGGACTTCACAATGTAAAGCAAAGGCTGAATTATAGAAGCGGCAACAACTGCGATCATTTTACACAGACTGCACCTTCAACAGGACGTTCTCTTCCCATGCTAACAGAAACACTCACAAGAGGCATTTGTGCGGACGGAGAACCTAAGTACCGCGAAGTTGAGGTAAGGTGAACCGTTTCAATCACAAAGTTTATTCACACTGCTTAAATTAGACACTCACGGAGGGATCGTCTACCGGGATTTATTGTAGAGGCATCCGATTATGTGCAGGATTAACATCAACCGGCTCAACGAATGTTTTTTCCTTACCCCTGCCCAGCTTGCTGAAGTTATGACTTGAGTGATCCATCGCAGCTTAATTCGAAATTACACGCTCTACTGTAGTTTGTAGAAGAGGAATTGGATGGCATTCCAGTGATTGTCCATCTTACCAGCTTCCAATGAATGATACCATCAAGCTGTCGAATCTCGATGCACATACATACTTTGGTTTTTATTAAGTTGCGCATGTAAGACACTGGTCAGACAATGACCCACGAACCGGTCTTATGCTTTCCTTGAATACTATAAATATCCCTTAAAATCAGTAACATTACTACGGACTGCTACTACTGCGGACTTATTTTCGTCATTTAACGTTAAAATTTCTCTGGAGCACAGTAGGGATTCGAGCATACATGTAAATTAGAGCATGTGAGACCTAATTTCTTTATATGAAGCACACTATTCACATTTTGGAGGGCGGCCTTCAATTTGGCCACTCGTGAAAAGACACCAACTCAGTTACAAGTGATTCCGATACGGGTAATAAAAACGCATGAGCTGTGTTCAACTGGAGTAATTGTATGCCCATGACAAGAGTTCATTTATGAAATCTCAACGACAGTGGATAACAACATGATGGATGAACATGTTAGTTTTGTGATATTGAAAAACATGTAAGTTGCTGAAAATTGAGCTCATTTTGGATAAAGCATTATTATTATTATTATTATTATTATTATTATTATTATTATTATTATTATTATTATTATTATTATCTTGGAGAATCAAACTGCTTTGAACAGTGTATGAAGAAACCGTCTTGGACACCATCTTTCAGGATGGCTGAAGAGCTCATTATCAGTGGAAGAATTGGCTTGAAATTCATCCTATTTGTGATAAATATAGCATTATTATATTCTTGTCCTTATTACTATTATTATTAATGATATTAAACCAGCGAGCTGCTTTTTTCGCAGAAAATTTTGTCAACTTTTTTTTCCAAGATGCACTTCGGCGTGTTGGGTTTCGGCAATCTTAAGAAATAAATTATGATATTTGGTCTGCTATCTATGAGATATCTCAGCGTAGTATCCTCATACATTGCGGATGGACTGTAATTAAGATTAGAGATATATATCTGCCATCATTTGACTTAAAGTGATTATAATTAGATGCATTTACTATCAATCTACCGGAAAGCTTCCTAAGTTGTAATTTGAAGGTTGTTTGCCGGTATGCCACAGCAAAGTTTATATCAGCGTCTAGAAACGTTGCCGCAAAACATTAGTTCCTTTGAACAACAAAAGCTACTTCTTCGTATACCGTTGTCAACTGGAAATTATCAGGTAACTATGAATTACACCCTTGGATGACGTTGTATTAATCGAGAACTCCTAGCTAATGAGGCCGTCAACCCGGTTAAAACGGTCTAAGTACCACATCACTTTTGAAGGAGACGAGTGATCAAATAACCAGTTGAGTTTAAATAGTAGCTCAGGGGGCTAAGCAAACAGATCGTATCCATTAGTGTGCAGTTTCATATCTGTGACCAGCAACTTTTAGGTTTCACTGATGAGATCTACAGATCCATTAACATTTGGTAGTTTTAGATTGGTCATGTAAGAGCCTGCAAGCACACTTACGCCAATGTTATATTTTTAATAATAATAATAATAATAATAATAATAATAATAATAATAATAATAATAATAATAATAATAATAATAATAATAATAATAATAATAATAATAATAATAATAATAATAATGCTTTATTTATCCCAAACGGAATGAATTTTCAGCAAGTTACATGTTTTCCAATATTACAAAAAGAATGTGTTCATCCATCATGTTGTTATTCACTGTCGTTAATATGTCATAAATCAGCTGTTTTCAAGGCCATGATATTGCTCCAGTTGAACACACCGCCTGCGTCTTTATTAATAGTATCGGGATCACATGCAATTGAGTGGTGTTTTTTTTACTTGTGGCCGTAATTGAGCGCCGCGCCAATGCAAATAATTGTCCATTTTCGGTAATACAAAGACAAGTTGTGGGCTCGATCGAAGATGTGAAGTATTTGCCTAGTTATTTACGTGCCTGCACGATCCCTGTCACAATCGATATCCCAATTGCATTGTGCAGTTATCAGAAGTTTCGAAATTGCTGATACTTATTTCTGATACT
>JALGAQ010000009.1:4523946-4558994 GCA_028829895.1 Sinotaia quadrata
ACCGAGAATGGGTTCTTGATGTTTTGGGTCATCCATATTTCTCGCCTTGGCAGTCGTTTCTGATAAATCACTATCCGAAAAATAAAATTTAAAAATAAATACACATTTAGGTTCGAAGGGTGGCAGGCAGATACTAGTTGAAAGTTGAAGCTGATTGGCGTAAGGATTTCTCGAAACCCCGGATTACCACTAACGGTGGGAAATGTCATCGCACCCTACTGGTCAGCTATCGCCCGCCTCAAGTTGGGCAGCCCCAGATAATAAGATGCTGATTCGCCAGGTCCGTCTGCTGCAAGGGGGTGCTTGGAACTAGGAGAAATACCGAAAAACGGACGCTAGACAAACTCATCCGCTAACAAAAAATAACCAACACTATCTATCTTTCGCGAGCTGGAATGTTCACACACTATATCCTCTTGCCCCCGTAAGCGGATGTGGTCTGGACTTTGTGAGGAAAACAGTCGTGGTCGATCGTGAGCTGAATGTCGACGTTGCTGCACTACAAGAAATTAAATTACCGGAATATGAATGCCTCCGTGAGCAGAACTACAAATTCTGCTGGCAAGGAAAGGAAATCAACGAAGCTCGTCATCACGGCGTAGGCTTCGCAGTGCGAAACACTCTTTTGACATCCATCGAAATATCTACAAAAATACACCTGGAACTTTCGCAATGAAGCTCAACACATCCTCTGGAACAGTTCACCTGGTCAGCGTCTATGCACCAACGCTTTCAGCAACAGCGGAAGCAATAGATCAATTCTACGAAGAGCTTGACAATTTGATTCAACATATTCCATCCACAGACAATCTTTTTCTGCTTACAGATTTCAATGCGCACATGGGATCAGACAACCAATACTGGCCAAGAAGCCTCGACTCCTTTGATGCCGGCAATCTAAATGAAAACAGTCAACATCTACTAGAATTCTGCACCATGATTTGTTTGTGACAGATACACTCTTCTCGACAAGACCATATCAACACGTCTCCTAGCAACACCATAGAAGTTATCATTGGCACCAAATGGACCTCATTATTACATGTATAAGATTGCTGAACACCGTACTATAACCTGCAGACCGTGACATGGATCACTCATTCGTGCGTAGCAAGGTGTGCCTCCAACCTACACGCATCTGATACCAAAGGATGAAAGGAAATCCTTGCGCCAACAATGGCAAAACAACCGTTACATAATTACATGAAGGCTTTGAAACAACCATCGGAGACGAATTGAGCACATGCTCCACAAATGACAACGAAAGCGGGTAGCAACATATAAGCGATGCGATACGAAGCTCTGCTCTTGCTATCTCCGGTAAACAACAGCGGCAAAACATGGACTGGTTTGCAACCATTGTCACGCAATCGTAGCCTGTACTTGCGGCTAAATGAGCTGCTCTCTACGAATACAAAAACAACCCGACTGATGCGACCCTTAAAATTTCCAGAGAAGTCAGACAGGATGCCCGTAGGACCTTATGACGATGTGCGAATGACTACTGGCTCAATATATGCCAAAATATTCGGCATGGCGCCGATTTTGGAAACGTTTGTGGTAATAATAAAGCCATCGACCTGCAAATGATTATTCATCATATATTCAAGGATGGGAATATAATGAATAGCGATCGTCTGCACAAAAATGTGCGGCAAATGATCGTTGGTGATATCTTTACAACATTGTCAAGGTGCTCGGCTTACTCAGTTTGATATACGTTAAATTAAAAACGTGTTTAATTTTGTTCGTAAAAAATCAAATTTGTTTTAAATGTCTTAACCAAAATCACGCCATAGGCATGGATCCCTTAAAAGTACACAGGTTGACGGGAATTCGTTTGACATCAAGCTCGCTTTAGGGCAGACGTAAATAGTAAAACAAGGTCTCTTGGTAACAATCGGCGTATTTTTTATTCAACCAACGTTTCGGTCTGCCACTGCAAGACCTTTGTCAAGGTAAAAAAGGTGTACAGATTATAGTGTGACTAACATTATATATAGCAAGCTGGAAGTAGGATCGAAGTCTTCATTTTTCGGTCTGTCCAAGGGCCTGTCTTGAGTTTTTTGCCTGTCCTGTCGTTGATCCATGTCCATTGTCATCACGCCATACGATGGAATTGGTAAGCCCCCCCTCACCTACGAACCATAGGATGACCTAGATCCCGTGTTGAGGCCTATTCACCCTGTTACGTACCTCCCACTGTCGTGCGAGCGATTATCTGTGAACACGATAATCCTTATCCCTACCCCGGCTGAATTATGACCACCTCACACCGGCCACGGTGTGAACACTAATCTAGTCTTCCATCTACGAATCGTTCGATGACCTACATCCGGTGTCGAGGCCTATTCACACCAAGACGTAAAGCCCAGTGTCCTGTGAGCGATAATCCGTACCCCTATCCCGGCTCGATCATGTCCAGCTTAAGGTAAACAATAATCAAGTCCTCCTATGCACTTTTAGCGCCTATTTGACCCCGGATTGTTTGGGGTTATGGCGTGGAAAACCAATTTAATTGAATTAAAAGAGCACACAGATGAACCTATTTTTGTTAAATAGTTTAGACCACGAGTAACCCGAACCCTGAGAAATGCTGTAGAGATACCACCAACGATCATTTTGCCACACATTTGTGTAGACGATCGCTATCAATTCGATATCCAAGGATACTCTCTACACGCATCCCTCGTGGTGATTCAGATTATGACGTGTGGACTAGTCTAATTTTTAACATTTTAATATTTGCACCACTTAATCTATGCGCTATTCTAAGACCGTGAGATCCCCGAACACTGCGTATATGCTGTAGCGAAATCACCAACGACCATTTTGCCACACTTTCGTGTGGACGTAAATAGACGTAAATAGCCTTGTTAGGGTGGGGGGCAGGTATTATCACTCGACACTAGGTGCTGAATCGTATTACCGACATGGCATGATTACGTCTCAACATAGGATCTAGGTCATCAAATGTACCAAACAGGTAAGGGGTCGCAGACACCTTCGCATGACGGGGCACAATGAACAACAGGACGGACGGGGAAAGAAATCAAGACAGGCGCACGGACAACCATACATGGAGAAATCAAGACAGGTGCTTGGACAACCGAACAATGAAGGCTCCAATCCAAAATAGTAAGATACTACTTGCCAAGCAAGATTCTTTGAGCAACCTGGTGGAACACAGGACCGGTTTCTGGCTAATTGGCCTTCATCAACTGTATGAACCAACCTGACATGCTACAGAATGCATGCTAGCAAGTACACCAAATGCATCTGCCAGATACACAAGACTCATTTGCAAGTCTAATGGTGATTCAATTGTACAGCTACCTATTCTGCAGTAGCAGAAACGTTGGTAGAATAAAAATACGCCGATTGTCACCAACAGACTTTGTTTTCACAAGAAGAAATCAAGACAGGCGCCTGGACAATCAAACAATGAAGGCTCCAATCCAGCTTCCAATATAATGACTGTCACACAATGTTTTGTACACCTTTTGCCTTGACAAAAGTCTTGCAGTAGCAGACCGAAACGTTGGTAGAATAAAAATACGCTGATTGTTACCAAGATACTTTGTTTTTACAATGCCATAAACCTGCCTGCAATAACCACACTAGACGATCCGCCTACACAGGCATAAAACTCGAAAATGGGAAAGCCGCTGATAGGGATGGCATCACAGCTGAGATTGAGAACAAACAAGTTGAGGTGCAAATGCATTCGGTATTTCTTCGTCAGCTCAAATACAATACACAGTTTATATATAGTTTTTCACAGACAAAATGAAACTAGTTGATCAAAAATTCGAGTCAACACACAGCTTATATACGGTTTTTCAAAGGCAAATTAAAGTCAAGTGATTAAAACTTGGCGTCCAAAGGCTCGATGGCATGTCTCACATGACCGACTAATCGATCGATTACATGCGACCGACCCGGTTCACCAACCCAGGGCAACTGTAGCGCTTGCGTGAGTAGTTTTTGTGAACATAGCATAGGGGCTCGGTGGCGAATGGCGATTCTAAAAGATGAAATTCGGACATCTTTGCTCTCGAAACTGCACCAACTATTGATCCAGTGCTGGGAAAAAGGAACTGTTTCCCAAGAGATGCGCGACTCAAAGATAATCACATTGTACAAAAATAAAGGAGACCGCAGCGACTGTTCAAACTACCGCGAAATATCTCTCTTCAGTGTCGTCGTCAAGGTTTTCGTTCGCGTCGTACTCAGGAGACGGTAGATTCTAGCGGAGCGCGTCTATCCAGAAAATCAATGTGGATTCCGAGACGGAAGATCAATCATAGATATGATATTTTCCCTAAGGCAATTGCAATAAAAATGCGGTGAGCAACATCGATCGCTTTACGTTGCCTTTGTTGATCTTACAAAGGCATTTGACTTGGCCAGTCAAGCCGGACTCCAAAGGCGGCTGAAGAAAGTTGGCTATCCCCAAAAATTACTTTAAATGATTGCTGCCTTCCTCGAAGACATGCAAGGTACAGTGTACTATGATGGCTCACCATCCAGCAACTTTCCCATCAAAAACGGCCTGAAGCAAGGATGTAGGCTCGCACCAACACTGTTTAAAATTTTCTTCTCCCTGCTGCTTAGAAATGCCTACAGAAATTCAAACGATGGGATTTTCCTCCACACCAGGAGTGACGGTTAATTATTCAACCCGGCAAGACTTCGAGCAAAAACCAACATCAGGAAGGTGTTCATGAGGGAGTTACTCTTTGCGGACGACGCGACTCTGACGGCTGATTCTGAAGAAGAATTGCAGCGATTAACAAGTTGCTTTACCAGTGCTCGTAAGGAATTTGGCCTGACCATTGGCCTCAAAAAATCAAGGTCATTGGTCCAGGGGTCAGTAGTGCACCAGAAATTCAGATTGAAGGCCACACGATAGAGGTAGTAAATGAGTTCCATTATCTGAGGTCAATATCTCAAATAACCTCTCCCTTGATTCCGAAATAAGAAAGCGCATTGGCAAAGTAGCAGCAATGACGTCGCGGCACAACACACGCGTTTGAAGAAACCGATGCTGCATTTAAACACGAAGATGCAAGTCTACAGATCCTGCGTGCTGAGCACCCTCCTCCACGGCAGCGAAAAGTGGACGCTGTATTCTCACCAGCAACGCAGGCTCAACATCTTCTATTTGCAAAATCTTCGAAGAATACTACGCATAAATTCGCAGGATCAAATTTCAAATAACTCCGTCTTGCAACGGGCCGGACTACAGAGTATGTTCGCTCTCCAGGCTCGCAGACGTCTACGTTGGCTCGGGCACGTGAAACGAATAGAAGAAGATCGCGTTCCCAAGACTGTACTATTTGGTGAACTTGCCAATGGCTCGAGGTCAACCAGAAGACCAAAATTACGTTATATGGAGGTCTGCAAGCGGGATATGAAAACCGGATGCTTCGACCTAGCAAATTGGGACCAAAAGAGCTGGAGGAGCTTCAAGGCAGCAGCTGTAATAGTCGACATGAAGCCACGGATCAAAAGAACAGCCAGTCAAAGCTCGCGCTTTCAAAATCAAGCACCGGTTGCCTGTAGCAACTGTGGAAAAATTTACCTGTTTAATGTAGGCCTTCATGGTCACAGACGAGGGTGTAGCACATAAAGCACAAGTAAACAAAAGTAATAGTGAAAATGTACACCCACGCAAAATATAGATGCGAAAATTAAAAATAAGGAAAACAAGATAATCAAATAAAAAATTAAATCTTGCACGGAAAAATTAACAATTAGAAGTACAAACTAAGGGAAATAACGAGAAAATCAATAACAAAAATGAGGAAGAAATATCTGGGGCGGCAAACACCATAGTTCTTCAATACTGACGGTAGCCAATTCAATATACCATAAATTCTGTTATCGAAAAATGCAAATAAGAGTTTTTAGTGTTAATATTTCGTTTCTCACTTGTGTTTCCATTGTCCTATTGTTTCCCACCTTAATGATCAGTGGGTCGTATTGTGAATCCAGGTCGATGTGTCCATTGTAGGAAGATTAAGCCTTCCTAGTTTGTATTGGCCGATGCGATGACCGCCCCGCCGTTTGGGCTGACAATGTGTGTCGTCGTTGCACAATGTTGCCATATGTGCGATTTCGTGTCAGATCGTCTCAACGCTAGATGATGTTTGTGCAAACCGGTCTTTTACACACACACACACATTCGTCTTTCCCGATGTTTCTTTGTATGCTTTAACTATCCCTCATGATTGATCAATAGCTTTCTTTACGCATTCTTGATTAACGTCTCTCACCATCCATTACCTGATGTTAACCACCACTAACTCAATGTTGTTGCTAAAATGGAGGATCGAACCTTCAAAAAAGTGCCCTCCCTTTTCACAAAGATACATTTTTTCTCATTGGATTACAACGAACTATAAACCTTAAATATGTTATTTTATCGCATATTAATACAGACCTAAGGTTGAATGTAAATCCGTGGTACATTCAGTAAATGGTATTTCACAACCAAAACGATTCACCTTGATCCATATAATCCTGTGATTGCAGACTGAAGTTAAATATATCTATTCGGTTACCGTAGTATTTCTCACGTACGGTGGGACGATCTCGTAAGCAATGTAATTGTTAGACAACGTGTATTTAGG
Source organism: Sinotaia quadrata (assembly GCA_028829895.1). Lineage (NCBI taxonomy): Eukaryota > Metazoa > Mollusca > Gastropoda > Architaenioglossa > Viviparidae > Sinotaia > Sinotaia quadrata. Next base: position 4,530,585 of record JALGAQ010000009.1, read on the forward strand.
GTCCATAAGGCACATGTACTGAAGGATATTATCTCGCTGCACCAGCTGCGATGGCTCGGTCATGTATTACGCATGCCGAACTGTGTTGGCTACCGTCAGTCTCGAATGACTATGGTCTTTGTCACCCCAGATATTTTTAATTATTTTTCACCTTAGTCTGTACTTCCAGTTTCTTCCTTTTTGCATTTGGATACATATATTCACACCATGTTTTTCATGATTGCTTTTATTTTATTTACTGCACCGTCGTCTGTGACTGTAAAGACCTATGCTAGACAAGCAGAGTTTTCCACAGTTACTACAGGCAACAGGTGCTTGATTTCGTAGATACGAGCTTTGTCCGGTTGTTCTCTTGATCCGAGGCTTCACGTGGTCTTGGTCGACATTTGCAGCTGCTGTCTTGATGAGGTTCCTCCAGTTCTTTCGGTCCGCTGCATGTTCTTCCCAATTTACCAGGTCGATTCCACCAATTTTCATATCTCGTTTACAGATGTCAGTATAGCGTAGCTTTGGTCTTCCAACTGACCTCGTTCCATTTGCTAGCTCACCAAACAGCACAGCCTTTGGTATGCGATTGTCGTCCATTCACTTCACGTGGCCGAGCCAACGCAGACGTCTGTGAGCCAGGAGAGCGAACATACTTTGGAGTCCGGCTCGTTGCAAGACGGCATTGTTTGAAATGTGATCTTGCCGCATGCCGAACTACAGATTACCTAAACGCGCAGTGTTTGCTCAAACAGATTCTATTTGGAGGATAGCACGTGGCCGTTGACCCAAGACATGGCGTCACGGAATGAAACGTTTGACAACTGTTCTAGGTTGTGTAGGTTCGTCTCAGCTTCCGGGCTGAGGTCCTTGAGATTCTAAGTGTTGGAAGCTCTAGCAGAGATGGCTCAAAATCGAATTCAGTGGCGTTCTTGTAGTGGTTCCTTTATCCCTCCCCCACGTTGAACACATTAGTTTGTACATTTTTCTCTGTTGTTGTTGGGCGCAGTGCTTGTATCTACAAGTTTGTGTAATATATATATATTATTATTACACAAACTTGTATATTCAGGCAATATATATATATATATATATATATATATATAGAGAGAGAGAGAGTTAACCATAGTACATGAAGGAGTGAACAATAGCTCTTCCGATTACTAAAATGGTGTGTAAGTATTCAACTACGAAGATCGATATGCTCTATAATGATGAGCAGATGGTTTGTTGTAAGATGTACTTCGGATGTTATAAAAACTGTACGTACTTATAAACCAAAAGAAGAAAATTAACAGCAATAAGAAATGAAGCTTTAATCCAAAGTTCATGCATAATTCAAGTTACCGAAAGATATTGAATCACATTTGCAATCAAATCGTACATCGTATTTAGCAAAGAACTTGACAATCGTTATTTGCACTTCGATAGCTGCATTCTCATAGCTCTCTTTATCCGTATCGTTAAGAGAAACATTGGACAACGACTTAACACGAAAAGGAGCAGGGCATGGGGTAAATAACCTGCGGTGACATGTTCCACGCCAATCATATCGAGTGCACTCGCAGCATACGTTTCTGGATCGGGTACAAGATATTTTGTTTTTTTCAACTTGGTCATATTGGTAGCAACAAGCGCAGGACATACCGCTTGAATTGTAACGTTGGAATCCTGCTTGACTTCATGATGCAGTGCATTTGACAGATAGAGCACAAAAGCCTTCGACGCACCGTACAGTGAAAAGAATGGGTAAGTAACATGGCCCGACAAAGAACTCAGATTAATGATCGCCGATCCGCGAGTATTTTGCCTCAATAAAATGGGAAGAACAATTCGACACATACAAGCCATCGTAGAGTTGTTACAAGCGATTATCTTTTGGATAAACTCGGTGTTCAAGAACTCAGCAGATGCATATCGATCAAGGTGTGGATAACACATGCCGACATTGTTAATCAAACAGGCAACTGAAGGAAGAGATTTAATTTGATCTTCCAAATGATCGAAGACGCCATTCTATAGTGAAGAAAACAAAATGTAATGAAACGTGAATATTTCTGTAAGCTTTTTCAGTTGAATGTTGAAGAATTATGTATAATTATGTATACACACGACCTGAATCAAGTGTTCTTAAAAAATAGAAGTCGAAGAGACGTTGATTCCTTCTTCAAGCACTTCTGTCCTCGTAGTGCCACCTGTGACAAGCGTTTTGAGTTCCCCGCACCCAGACCAACCGCGTCTCTTAAAAGTAACGCTACAAAATGAAGAGGATATAGAAAATGTGCTACTGTATTCTCATCTGGTCAACAAACGCCCGGACTCTGTATGCCGTAGTTATGATGATTTACTATGGTGGGAGCGCAAATCTGCTACCAGTGATCCAAATAAAAGCAGCTTACGCAGTCTCATACTCCTTGGTGTTCCCGAAAATAGCAGCAACCTAGTGGCGTATGAAACACTTGAACACGTCTACAAGCAGTGGCGATACATTGCTGAAAAAGCGACGTCCAAAGTGCAGTAGTTATGAATACATTTAGGATACCTCGGTCGCCGAACTATAAAGGCGATGGACCCAATCTTTTAAAGATCACTTTCTTGACAAGCGAGATGACAGACATTATCAAAACCAAATGGAAAGTGAACAACAGAAAACTGCCAGGAGATGTCCGACTCAGTCTCCAGAAGTCAATTCGTGTAAACAACACTCATGATTTATCAACGACCCCATGTTTAGATTCTGAGCCCGTACAAAAAACGACAAAGGTCCGACTCACATCGAGCCGGACCAATAGATACTTTAGGGCTTCCTTCACTGCTTACAAAAAATATTAAATGTATGTACACCAATGCTCAAAGTATGACTAACAAAACGGCTGAGTTGAATGATCTCTGTGCTGGTTATTCGCCCGACCTGATTGCTGTTACTGAAACTTGGTTGAACCCCCTTATAACTGAATGTGAGCTAGCAATTCCAAACATGTCGCTTCTTCGCCGAGATCGCCCAAGAGCTGGCGGTGGTGTTGCCCTCTACTATCACAAACGCATTCAATGCATCGAGATTACAGCTGCAAACCTTGAGGTTGAAGATGCTATTTGGTGTTCTTTGAAGCTAGAATCTGGAGAAGATTGCGTAGTCGGTGTCATCTATCGGTCACCCTTTTCAACAGACCCCCACAATGATAGACTATTAGAAGCCATGCACCATGGGGAATAGACGTCATTCTCAACTGCTGATCATGGGGGACTTTAATCTTCCTAACCTACATGGGAGATCAGATCATCCAACGCACACACTGGAGCATAAATTCCAAGAACTATTCGATTTGTATCCATTTTACAATCACGTTTTCGATTACACTCGGAGAAGGGGTATTGAGCAACCATCAATTCTGGATCTAGTTTTGACTTCCGAATCCACTGCAATCGAGAAGATTGATTATCACGCTCCGTTGGGCCGTAGTGACCACTTCGTTCTCGTTTTTGAATACATGTGCAGCGCTAAGCGATTGAATGTGAATACAAAGCTCGTCAGAAGAGTGAACAACTTAGCGTTGAAAGAAGCACTTCGGCATCTTAATGAACAACACCTTGATTATGACGACCCCGAATCTCACTGTACGTCTCTGATATCCTACCTTAGCCCAGCCATATCAGAAAATGCGTGCTTTATTCCATGGAAAGAGAAGAACGACTTTCGTTTCACCGTTCGCAACCGCACGACGAAGTGGATACTACTGCGAAATACGGCTTGGAGCGTTCACAAAACCACCGACACGACTACATCGTGGTTGTACCTCCGTAAACTCCGGAATAAAGTGACGAATCTTATCCGAGAGGACAAGCAACATCATCAGATCCACTTAGTAAAGAGAATGGAAGGCAACCCGAAGTTACTGTATCGGATCGCCAACGATCGTGCCAAAGTCAAACCAGAAGTATGTCCTGTACAAACTCCAGACGGGTTAACTGAACCAGTTCAGGCAACAGCTGACGCGCTTGCGAATTTTTATTCACGAGTATTCGACCCGATAGGTATGCCTTGTGAACTAGATACACCAAACCCAATTTTGATAGTCACACTGAGTGACATCAAAATTGATCCTTCCATTGTGCAACGGAAATTGTTGAGACTAAATATCAGAAAGTCCCCAGGTGCGGATGGTATCACACAGGCCATACTGAAGATATGTTATCAACAACTTTGTTAACCGCTTTCCGATCTGTTGAATCACTCCTTGAGTGAGGGTGTGGTTCCTACAGAATGGAAGTCTGGAGTTATCTCACCGATCTATAAGAGTGGTTGCCATTCGGAAACAGCAAATTATCGTCCTGTAACTCTACTCCGTCATTTCGAAGGTGATGGAACGCATAGTTACTGAAAAGATCGTGCATCATGTTGAAGAGCAGAAACTCATATCCGTGGCACAACATGGGTTTCGAAGGTCTTACTCATGCTTGTCAAATCTTCTTACGACTTTAGATGACTGGACGAAAGCGGTTGATGACGGGAAGTGCATACATGCATGCTATCTCGATATATCCAAGGCTTTTGACCGGGTGGACCATTACGTGCTTCTGAGAAAGTTACAGGCAGCTGGCATTACCGGGCAATTGTTTGAGTGGTTGAGGCGCTACCTATCCGACCGCAAGGCAAAAGTTCGAATTGATGAAACCCTTTCCAGGATTATACAGGCTAGTAGTGGCGTTCCACAAGGTTCTGTACTCGGACCGGTGCTATTCCTCATATACATAAATGACCTTCCAAAATTGGTCGCTTGCAAAATAGTACGGTTTGCCGACGATATCAAACCATGGACGCGGATAGAATCTGCATCAAATTGCTTGGTCTTACAAAGAAATTTGGATACATTATACGACTGGTCAGAGCGAAACAAACTGCCTTTCAACTTTCGGAAATGCAGAATGTTGCAGCTGGGCAGAAGATATCAGTTTTCATATAATCTTGAGCCAGAAATTCTGGAGTGGACGGCATCCGAGAAGGACCTTGTTATTTTGAATATGCGGCAGCCTTAAAAACAGTTTGCAATGTGAGGCGGTCTACAAACGTGCCTCGAGCTTGTTAGGGATCCTACGAAGGATCTTTGGACGGTTCTCACCGGGTACCTTCTCGATGCTAATGGACACCTACATATTCCATGTGCTAGATTACTCAGCTCAAGCTTGGACGCCTTGGCTAAAAAAGGACATTGCTCTCCTCGATAAAATACACCATCGCGCGACAAAGTTAGTCGTCGGTCTTCGGAGATTGCCGTGCGAAGAGCGCCTTTCACGTTTGAAGCTCGTCAATCTAAACCAAAGACGCACCCGTGGAGACTTGATCCTGGCTTACAGAATCCTACACTCTCCGCACCACATACTCAAACATCTGTTCCAAAAGCGCTTGGCATGCACCACAAGAAACCACGCAGCCGCACTAATCATTCCACATGCGCGTCTAGACTGTCACCGGTATTTTTATGCTGTTCGTGTTTGCTTTCTCTGGAACTATCTATCAGAAAATATTGTAAGTGCTTCTTGTGAAACCACATACAAGCAGAGATTATGTCTATATGTTGACAAATGTTTTAATTGCCCCCACCTATTGAACGAGTAATTAATTATACAATAAACGATACATTTCAGTGTGACTACATATATATATAATTCACCATATTTATCATCCAATGGTTCACGCAAGTTCAAGCCCAGTTCGTCCTTCGGGGAATCATGCAAGAACATACTATGTATTACCATGTACTTGCAGTACTTCCTCCCGAAATCGCAGCCGACTTACACGATATTGTGATGGACCCTGACGTTGCCAAACCCTACACTCAATTACGTGCCGCCATCATCAAACGCCGCAGTTTATCCGAACATAAACGTTTGGAACAAATGTTGAGCGGAGAATCCCTTGATGGCTCTACCCCATCCCAACTGCTGCGAAGACTGTACAACACTATGGGCAACTGCAAAATTGACGAAGCCTTGTATAAACCGCTTTTTCTAAAACGTTTGACGCCCACGTACAATCAATCCTCGCTTCTAGTCCCGATGTTCCCCTCGCTGGACTAGCCAGTATCGCAGGCAAGATAATCGAAATACAGCCAGGTCCCAATAAAATCTACTCGGTTGACACACACTTTATATCCGCCTTCCACGATAGGCTCAATCAGTTAGCTAGTCAGATCGCCGCTATCCGTGTCAACCGACCCAAACCGTATCCCTGCACATCTTTCCGCTCACGTCCCAGGTCTCGTTCACACCCATACCCCCGAGAACCAGCGCACTGTTGGTACCACAGTACGTTCGGACATTGAGCCCGGAAGTGTTCACAACCATGTTCCTTCCGACCAAATCATCCGACGCCACCACCAGTGTCGGGAAACTCACGGGCCGAACTATAGGAGCGAGAAAAGTTCAAAGCCCAACCTATTTTACTCACCGACAAACTCTCCAGTCTAACCTTTTTGGTAGACACTGAGGCCGACATCAGCATTGTACCCCTAACCACCGTTGCCTGCAAACCCGTCCCTTCTTCTTTCACACTAACGGCCGCGAATGGTTCCTCAATTAAAACTTATGGACAGCGCACTTTACGACTAAACCTTGGTTTACGTCGCGATTTCCCGTGGATTTTCGTAATTGCTGACGTCCAAAATCCCATTGTCGGTGCCGATTTCCTGACCCAATTCAATCTTTTGGTAGACCTGAGACAACAACGTCTTATCGACGCCAACACTCAACTGTCTACGACAGGACATTCTGTTGTGCTCCCCTTCATCAACCCCATCACTAGTTTTAAAAGCGGCGATTCACCCTATCACGCACTCCTACATCAGTTCCTAGACGTCACCAAACCCAATTTTCATGATCCCAAACCCAAGAACTCTGTGGTTCATCACATCCATACCCGTGGTCCTCCGGTTTTTACACGCCCACGTCGTTTGGCTCCAGAAAAATTGCAGATAGCCAAAGACGAATTCCAACACATGCTTCAATTAGGTATCATCCGACCTTCTGAAAGTATGTGGACTTCACCCTTCCACATGGTCCCCAAGCAATCATTTTCCGATTGGCGATCTTGTGGGGACTATCGAGCACTCAACAATGTAACCATACCGGACCGCTACTCCATCCCACACCTCCACGATTTTTCTTCCGCACTGCACGGGTGCAGTTTTTTCCCATATTGACATTCTCCGTGCCTATCACCATATCCCTATACACCCCGAGGACGTCCATAAAACTGCCATTACCACACCTTTTGGGTTATTTGAATTTTCGCGCATGCCTTTTGGTCTCAGAAATGCAGCTCAAACATTTCAACCAGGTACTAAGTGGTCTCCCTTTTGTTTTGGCGTATCTTGACGATATTCTCATAGCTAGTACCACACCCGAACAACATTTAGACCATTTACATACTGTACTTACCCGTTTATCTGACTATGGTATTGTAATCAATGTTCAAAAATGTGTTTTTGCTTCTCCTTACCTATCTTTCCTCGGGCATACTACTGACCACACCAGAATATCACCGGTCGCCAATAAACTTGACGCTATTCGTAATTTTCTTTTCCCTTTATCTGTTAAGCAAGTCAAACACTTTTCAGGAATGATCAATTTTTATCGTCGTTTTATCCACAACGCTGCAAAACATTTGGTACCTTTCACCAACATGTTATCCGGCAGTCCCCCTTCTAAAACAGTTCATTTTCATGACACTCACAAAGAGGCTTTTGAACATTTTAGAACTTTGTTAGTTGACTCTTTGAAATTGTTTCACTTACAACCCGACGCCTCTAACGTAGCTATTGGAGCAGTCCTACAACAGTCTGTTCAAGGTGAACAGGAACCGCTGGGATTCTTTTCCAAAAAACTGTCGCCTACAGAATCCCGCTACAGCACTTTCGGTCGTGAATTACTTGCTATCTATTCATTCATTCGACATTTTCTCGAAGGAAGACAATTTAACGTTCTGACCGATCACAAACCCGCAGGTCTTTCTTAGGTCAATTTACTTTTAGTTACATTTACCACCTCTTGTTTACGGATAAGTCGGCTTCAATTATGTCTCGCACTACTGCGTCCACGCTTAAGGATATGAAGCTACCTCCGAACAGACAGGCATCCAGCTGTTAGTCCACTCTAGTACGAATATTGAGTGTTATGAGATTACTTGTTTATCTGCACACTGATATGCTGGTGTGAGATTGTTTGAATGGTTGGTCGAAATGTTCAACCCATATTGGCATTGTTATCGGCTATCAGCTGCTACGTTAAGAAGCGGATTATGCCACGAAGTTGCATTGACACTCGTATGATGAACCGAAAGAGAGCATCATGAGCATCGCCAAAAGATGAGGCAACCGTTTCCCTCAAGTATCTGTTCCGACCGTTCCTAACAGAACGAATAGTCCCACGTCTGCGCTGTCTGAAGCTATGACAATCAGACTAGCGGGCTGCTCTTACAGCTTAAGAAACGAATAGCATTTCTGCGAAATCAAATCTTTGTGATAAAACGTTGTATGCGACAAAGCAGCCTTTCGGATGGGAATCTATCTGCACTCAAAACGAAAATTCACTGCTCTGGAATGCAACGCTCAATGGTTTAGCAAGCTTTTCATTCAATTGTTGTACTCTGATGGAATATTGGAGAGTAGTAATGTTTATAGGATTCGGTGCGGATTTTTGATGGCGATATTTCAAGACAAGCTCTTACGAGTAGATGATCTGAACTTCTCTAACTACAAGTGTTGAAATCTACGTAATATCTAAGCTTCCACTGATGATTACCACCGTGATCGTATGAAGATGTAGTCAAGCTGGTGGGCAGTGCGACAATCACTGGATTACCAAATGAAGAAGTTTCTCTTTGGATGTTGGAAGCGTGTGGCGGATACCACTAATCGATTGACGTGAAAGTGAGAAGACCGTTTGTTCAATGTTGCATTTCATTTTCTTTTATTGTACACTACTCAGTTTCTCATTAAGATAATTATGTCTTTGGCATTTTTGACCCACTTGCTAATTGAAAATGGAGCTACAGACCATGGTTTCCATCTTATTAGATATCATCAGTGTAGCTTACCAATGTCTGGTCACCGATTTGAACCTGCAACCTCTTGGATGCGAGCCAAGTGTTTAGCCCACTGGGCTACTCGGCCCCGGCTCATGGGTAATTAATTAGCCACTCAAACACAATTATCTATCTGATCATTTGTGAGTAGCGTTCAAGTGCCCGGCTCTCCTTGTATTTCTTTATTAGATGCTGCATCAGGAGCGTTCTAATCGACTGCTACAACCAGGACATCTCAACTTGGTACGCGATGGAACCATCTCCAGAAGCTTAACATAGAAGTTTCGATATCACTAAATGGAAGCACCAGTGCATAGGATCATCATATTAATTGGTTTTCCTCTGAGACAAGCTACAATAATCTATCCTGGTTTCTGGGACGGTTTTAGCTCGACCTGAGAGCGTTATGGGTACATCATGCAATCAACTGTTGTCCTGCAGTCCCCTCTAATAGAGCCATTATAATGATATCCATACAGGCACCTTAATATGCTTAAAACTCGTATTTGAAAAACGGGTTTCAGAGAGACAGGCGACGTCGACGTTGTAATCGCAATGACTTCGCATGGTAATGTGTTGAGTTCCTGTATTCATTAATATTCTTACGTTCTAACATCCCAGGTTCACAAATTAAGGCGCGCGTAAAACGCCAGTTAGGATACATCATACTTGAACAGCTTGATTGCTTCGTGATGACGACAAACCATGTGAAATGCAGTGCGCTGACACAAACTCCAAACGAAGACACTTGGAAATGAATTATGAGTGATGTCCCGGTGTCACTCGGGTTTTTGTTCGAGGTTGCAATTCTAGATTTTTCACAAGTGACAGGAGTCTTTGGCTGCATGGAGCCGGCGGTCAGAATAATGGGTTCATACACATTTTGAAGAAATATTCTTCAGTTTCAAGCACACCTCCGTTCAGAGCAGTAATCGGTAAAAGAATCAGCAATTAATAAGCACGTCCATTGATGTATAATAACGCAATACATATATATACCGTGTTTCACCGAAAATTAAACCTGCTCACAAAATAAGACCAAGCATTATTTTAATACGTAAAATAAAACTTGGATGAAAACGGTAAGGACAAGGGTTGAACGTGTTTGGAAATTCGGTAGGGCGTGTACACAGGCAGGAGCCGGATCGATTTCGAACTATCATTAATTTTGTACGGAAGTCAAAGAGGTACGTGTTCAACCAGACGTGAAGAACTTCCATGCAGGATGAAGAAAAGATCAAATTACGATACCCGGAGAAATTGTTTACCGCTATACTCTTGGTATTATCACACACACATTATAATGTGCACTATTATACTATTCTATTTGCTGTAGCTCAACTGTGCTACAATGTGTGCTCACACGGTGATAAAGTGTCTGGACACAGCTTCTTTTGTGAACAATTGGGTGGTGGCTTTTGAAAGATAGGATGATGTCGGTGGTGGTTGGTTTTCTGTATACCGTTGTTTGAATGGTTCCATCTGTTTGCTTAATCAAAAGAACAACTAAGAATGGTAGTTGACCATTATTTTCGATCTCCTTTGTGAACTTGATGGACGGTAAAACAGTATTAATGTGTTCGTGGAATTGTTCAATCATTGTGTCCTTGATAACAAACGTGTCATCCACGTAGCGCAACCATTAATTTTGGTTGTATTTCTCGAAGAGGCAATGTCTTCGAAATCCTGCATAGTCAAATCAGCAAGAAAACCGGACAATGGGGACCCCATGGGTGCACCTTGTTTTTGTCGATAGACTACCCCCATCGAACTAGAGATACGCCTCTGTGCATAAATGTGCCAGTTCAATCACGTCTTCAACTAGAAGATTCGTGTGTTCCTTCCAGGTGGTCCGTCTAGTCAGTAGCTGCTTAAGGGCTTCTAATGCAACCGCATTCGGGATGCAAGTGAACAGTGAACATACATCAAATGAAACCATCACTTCATCGTCCTCGAGTTTCAGATCTTTTGTTTTTGTCAGAACGTCCGGCCGCACTTTTTAGAAAACTTGGCCCGTCATTCATATATAAACATATGCATACTCTAAAATCCCGAGTGTTAGCTGTGCATATTCGTGTAAAAAAGCGACATTATTTCACCCCAGCTAATCAACTAAATTCCATTTAACCTGAAGATTAACATATGTATGATTTTAACATCACACTATTCAAAACCGACAGAATTTATTCCTTGATATCAGTGAAAATTTCGAACATATCGACAAGTTAAGAAGCGTCTGTGAACTAGACTTACTTGCATTGCAAAAGCTGTATGCCTCTTCAATGCATATCACGGTGCAGCTTGTAATGGATTCAAGGATAGTGAAGCTTAATTGTCCACCATAATTGTGCTGATTCGTACCCCGAGCTGACTAGCATTAAATTACAACGCGATGCGATAAAAGCAATAACAAGTCACTAAGGTGCAAGGCGAGTTATACTTTGAATAAGCTTAAAAATGCTTGTGACCGACTGGAATGTCATTATAAAAAGTCTCTCAGTAACGCTGGCGCACTTTTTTCTTCTACCAACGTTGTGGTCCGCCACTGCGACCTTGGTCAAGGTAAAAATGTACAGAATTTCGTGACACACATTATATTTAGATATTTTGTATGATAGAACAAATATTAAAAAGATCAGCAACCGTCTATAAAAGTGCAGGTCACTTGGTAACAGCATAGCCGCTACAACTCACACCAAAGTGCAAAGTCGTGCCAACCAACCAATCGGCTCGTGAGGATGTCATGGCAACTAAAACAGGCTAATACGTACCGCATATTATACGACTGAAAACATCCCAACCGCAGTTAATACTCTGGATTTTTTACAGCATATGTATCAATCGTGACAGTTTTCTTAACAGTGCAGAATATATTTTATTGAATATCCACCGCTACTAGTTGAATTTAATGAAAAGATAGCGCGTATGTCGTCCTTGCTACATGAAAAGTTCATTCGATCAGTAAAACTGAGACTCACTTCAGTAAAGTCACATACAACTGTCTTTATCTTGACACCAAAGCCGGATTTGATGTCCTTCGCCAATTCTTCCAACAATTTCTCTTCTTTATCAATAAGCATAAGATTCAGACCTTCCTTCGCCAGTTCAATGGCGAACGCTTTTCCTATCCCACTAGCGCTTCCGGGTCACGATTCCCACTCACCAGCGGTCCGAAGAAGTTTACGTTTCGAAAACCATTTCTTTCCCAAATAGTAATTAAATAAAATAAACAATATAGGCACGGCAACTTTCCAAATCAGAACAAATGCAAATAAGATTGCAAGAAGCTTTATCATGATTGAGTCTTCCAGTGAATTCAGATGGTCAGTCAGAAACTTGAGACAATCTAAAGGAAAAGAAAGTAAGGCTGTTCAACATCGTGATATCTCAATATAACGAGCAGTGTCAAAACAAGCAAAGGTGAGTCAGGTGTTTAGATAACTTACTTTACTTTACTGCGGCTAGCTACTTCTTGAAGATGAGCCGGCTCCAATGGAGTTTCTTGGGTATTTGGTACAGATGATGTCCCCATATCATCCGGCGTTTTGTTCGAGGACGCATCTCTAGCCTTTTCACACCTAAGTGCTGTCTACAAGGGCAGCAGTGTAGATGGTTGCCCGTGGCCTTTGAAGGCTATTCGGCACGATGTACTACTTTAGAATCTATGTATCCCTGTGGCATGAGAACCCTTTTGTGGGACGGGGAACACGCCATTGTTACGCTCAGTAGTTAGTTCCCAGTTGAGCGCAGAACAAAGACAAGATCTGAGAAAGACTATATGCGCTTTATAATAATGAACGTACATAGGCTAAAAGTGCAAAGCGGGAAACGGTGAATATAAAGTACGATGAAGGGGTGAACAATCTAAATAGTACAATCATGATATTCACCTCGGCTGGGATTGGATGTATACTAAATGGATGAATGATATAACGGAATTACAGGTGGGAAGGCACTATAGTGTTCAAGTGAAGAGTAATCCGACCTCTCTATTTTTCAAGTTGTAGGGTCGAGTACGTTGTTGTTGTTGTTCTGCCAGGTCTGAGCAGTTAAACGATTTTGTGTCAAGATATGAAGTTGTGGGATCTGAGTTACTCGTCGTTTCACCCGGATCAGGAGGGTTATTGTCAACATTCAGGGTATCGGATAATGCTTCTTCCTCAGTGGAAGGTAAATCTGGTACTGATTCTGGTTGAGATTCGGGTAGTACACGTTTGTTGCTAGGGTCCAAACAGCGTAGTGATACCGTTTCGGCCCGAACATCTGTGTGAACAATGTGGGTGTTTTGTGGGTTGCACATAACTAGTTCTACTTCTTCGACGAGCGGATCGAACTTCGAAGATCTATCGATCGTTTCAAAAGTACCGGACCAGGAATAGTCAACCAAGTAGGTAGTGATGTTCCGTTAGTTGAGCGGCGAGCATAGTTGAATAGACGTTCGTGTGGGGTGCAGTTAGTAGATGTTGATAATAGAGATCTCAAAGAATGGAGACATTCGAGTAGTACGACCTCCCAGTGGGTGATCGGAAGGTTTCTGGTTTTTAGGACAAGGCATACGGTTTTCCATAGAGTTCCGTTTAGACGCTCCACTTGACCATTAGACTTTGGGTTGTAGGAGGTTGTATGGCTGGTTGCTACACCCTTATCAAAAAGGAATTAGCAAGTTCCGGTCGACATGAAAGATGCGCCACGGTCAGAATGAATATAAGCCGGGCATTCCAAAGAGTGAGAATAATTGGCACAAGCACTTAATGACTGTAGATGACGACATGTAGGAACAGGCAAACGTAAAATGGAATCTAGAGTATTCGTCAACAATAGTTCGAAGGTACCGGTTTCGAGTATTCGACGGGAGTGGGCCTTTAAAATCAATACTCATTAGTTCGAATGGTTGAGTTGCTTTGATCAAACGACTGGATGAAGAGTTATAAAATCTTGGCTTTAGTTCGGCATATGTTCTAGAATTCGAACTCATCTGTTTCACGTCGTCGATAGAGAATGTTAAGCTTTTCGAACGGATAAAATGCAGCATCCTGGTAATTCCTGGATGACAGAGTGAATCATGTAGCTGTCTGAGTTTACCCGGTTCTGGGACCGCCGTACAAAAGTTGCGAGAAAGTGTCAGCCACTTGGTTATGTTTACCAGGTCTGTAGACGACGTCATAGCTGAAGGCAGCTAACTCTACCGCCATCGTTGGATTTTATCGTTCTTGATTTTTGAATATTGCGTCCGTTAACGTGAACGCAACTGATCGTTGATCGGTTATAATTTTGAAGCGGTCGTCCTAGAAGATAATGTCTCCATTTTCTTACCGCTTCAACGATCGCATAAACCTCTTTTTCGACGGCAGAATGATTTTTTCGATAGACGACAGTATTCCGGAGAAAAAGGCGACAGGTCGATTGTTCTGGCATAGTGATGCCGCAATAGCGACATCAGATGCATCCGTCTCGACAACTAGTGGTATGTTATAGTCGACTGTGTCCACTATCGCGTTTTCCAACTCTTTCTTCAGTTTAGAAAAAGAATTTTTAACTGCTTCTGGAAGTGGGAATACTTTGTTTTTACCAACAGACTGATTTTGTCTGAGAAGCAGGGAATCCACTGTGAATAGTAAGCAAACATGCCACTACTCGCTGTTGAGCTTTTGCGTCGCACGGAGATGGAAGTTGGTGGATAGGGCGCATTCTCTCTGGATCAGGTTTGATCACGCCTTTGGAAATATCATAACCCAAGAGGCAAATTTCCCTTGACGCGGTAACACTTTTTGAATTGTTGAAAGTGATGCCGTATTTACCAGCGGCTTTTAGGAAGGAGCAAAGGTTTCGATCGTGCTCAGCTTCGGTGCGCCTACAACCGTAACATTATCGATGTAAGCGAAGGTGTCGTGAATGTTATCAGACTTTATAATGTGATCGATCGTGCGTTGGAAGCAAGCGACACCATTGGTCACACCAAATGGAATACGACAAAACTCAAAACTGGAACAGGCTACCGCATGCTTCGAATGCAGTATATAGTTTCTCTTTATCTGATATGGGCATTTGGTGGCAGGCACTCTTGAGGTCTAGTGTGCTTTATATTTCATAGCGTGATGCTTTCTACCATTTTGTCCAACCGTGATAAAGGATAAGCATCAAATTAGGTGAAGCGGTTGATTGTTTGGCTGTAATCGATCATCATTCGATTTCTGTTAACACTGTTCTTAGTCACCAGAACCTGTGCTCTCCAAGGCGAAGTTGAGGGTTCGACAATACCGTCCTTAAGCAACTGATTGATTTCGGACCGTATGAATTGTTCATCATCGGGCGAATGACGGCGGGATTTTGTAGCAACTGGTTTGCAGTCGGGGGACAAGTTGGCAAAAGGTGGAGGCGACTCAACTTTAGCAGCTGCGAGACCACAAAGAGTGAAAGTGCCCCGATTACCACCAAAAGGAATTTCAATTTTGTCGTGTGGACCCAAGAAGTCATGTCCAAGTAGGATATCCGCACACAAATTCAGTAGTACCGCAAGTTTGAATGACTTATAAAGTTTGCCTTTGTGTTTAATGGAGGCATAACAGTAACCAGTCGTGGAACAAGTGATGTCGACGCCATGGTCATCACAGAAGCGTTAGAATATAGTTTCCATTTATTAGAGTGCACCACTGAAGCAGACATAACTACCGGAACTTCCAGTATCAATCAAGGCTCTGAGCTTAATTCCATTAGCCACAATACCTGTGACAGTTAGAGATAAGCAAGTAGGGGCTGCAGCGACTAATAGTATGGATATCAACGGATCGAAAGTGGATCCTACATGTTTTGAAAGTTTTGATTTACAGACACGTTGAAAATGGCCTACTTTTCCGCAGGATCTACAAGTAGCTCCTCGAGCGGGACATTTAGAACGAGGGTGGCGGTTGTATCCACAGAAGAAACATGTTTGACTAGTGACTGCTGAAACACAAGAATCAGGGGAATTAGGAAGCAGTTGCGATGATGAAGTGGGGCTGTAGAACAAGAAAGGGACTGAGCTTGTGTGTATGACCATTCACAATTCTCCATTTGTGTATTTGATATTGTGTGTTTGTTGAGTTTCTTACAAGGGGTCTTTGACCATGGGCTCTCCCTTCCCTTGTAATCAAATATATTTTGTAATAAAAAAGTTCTAGAGTTCGAGCTAGTTCATGCGCTTCATCAATACTGAGTGTGTGTTGAGCGAGAAGTTTCTCTCTGATAGTATTAGACTGAAGGCCTGTAATCAATGCGTCACGGACAGATTCTTTATTATGTTCTAAAGCAGAAACCGCTTTGAAGTCACAATCTTTCGCTAGAGATTTCAGTTTTTGAACGAACTGATCAACGTCCTGTCCAGCTTCCTGTTTGCATGTGGCCAGAAGATGTCGAGCGTATATCACGCTCTTAGGTCGGACGAACATTTTCTTGATAATATTGATAGTGGTATCATATTCAGTGCACTCTGCGATGTAATCGTAGATGGAATGGTCGACGAAATGAATGAGTGTTTGGAGCTTGTCGGGATTAGTCGGTTCGACGGATCTGAGATAGGTATTGAATGTGCGAAACCAGTGATTCCATCGTTTAAGTGCGTCCGTTGCGTTTAGATAGGCGTCAAAAGATTTGGGTCGAAGCACGGGATCCATTGAAATTATTAGATGAGCAATTTGTTATGTTCAGTAGTTAGTTCCCAGTTGAGCGCAGAACAAAGACAAGATGTGAAGAAGACTATATGCGCTTTACTCATCAAATAATGAATGTACATAGGCTGAAAGTGCAAAGCGGGAAACGGTGAATATAAAGTACGATGAAGGGGTGAACAATCTAAATAGTACAATCATAACAGCTATGTCATAGCACCGTCATCAGTCTCATGTGGCATTTTACAGGAAACCTGATTGCTAGTTGGGAATCCACCACGCCTTGGTAGCACCACTGCCATGCACGATCGGCCATCGTAACATGGTTGCCACCGTCGCGCCACGATGAGGGGATGCTTTAGCTAAGTTTACTTAACAAGCAAAAAACAGATTTCATATATAGAACATACAGCAAGCATAGTGACATTATTAACTAAAAGATCCGGGTATATTGCAACAGGCTTGTTAATAAAGATTTATGAGTCCGATGCTAGTATCATCATGTGGTACCGTATAAATGTGACAAATTCATCAGACAGGGACAATATAACGTGGGGTGTGAAATGTCTTAATGATGTTGGGGACATCACGTCCCAAAGAGAGTTGATAGAAATGAAGCAGGAGGACTAGTCCACTGAAGTTTGAAGTTGATAGTACCGAATCATGTATAGTTATCCAGTATTCAATGTGCAATGCACACTGAAAACCATGATCAAAAATATTGCAAGCATCGAGAATAAGTAAATATTGACTGCTACTTCCAACACACTAAGGTGGACCAAACAGCTGAAAGAAAGAACTAAATAAATTGTTCGGTATATTAAACAGGATGATAGTATTTGACAAGAGTTACCGTAAAACGGTAGGAAAACAGCTGCAAGTGTTCCATTGAACTCAACATGATCGAGAAACTGTTCCCATTTGCTCTCTAATATCACATTCTCTGCCACTGACCTCGGTTTTGGACTATCTCTAATAGCGTTTCAGAATACGCACATAATCTCAAGGATCTCAGGTGGAAAATCAAAACGACCCTATAGTTCCCAGAGTAGTTGTCATATTTGTCATTCCACGTCATAAGCTGACTGCCGTGTTTTCCTGTATAATACCTCGTGACGTTGTTCTCTGCACCAGTTAACCTCTGTGAGGCTCCCAAGTATGTAGATCTGTACGTAGATCAAGTAAAGTCAACTCATAGCAAATCATGCAAATGGTCTATGCTAAACTAAGTAATGTAATCATTCAATGAACTATATTTACTCGTCCTGTTTCGTGCCCGGTATATTCTACGCTACTATGCCACGACGCTATCTCCGCCAAGGGTCCATGCAGCTACTATCTGGTTTCTAGAGAGCGGTTTAATTGAAACTGGTATTAATCCTACTAGAACTTTTATCGGGACTCTATTCGCCAAATGGATAGCATCTTGTATTTATAAGGAAACGTTCATGTAAGGTGTACATGTATTTACGCTGTACAGAAAACAGACCCGGTGCTAGTCAGATCATATAGACTGGGAATCAAAACAATTGCAACTTTTTTACTGTTATGTAAGTTTAAAATTTAATTATTAGTGGGATACAGCCCACTGCTGCATCGAGACAGGTGGATGGCTTAAAGATCATTATCCTGAACTAAGTGGTAAGGCAGCGAGATGAGTTATGGAGTTCCTTATCCAAAGTGGTTTGGTGAACTATGTAGAACCATGCGCGCTTCGGATAGCACTGAAACACTGAGGATCCTTAATCTATCCTCGCTGTTGCTGGAAGTCGGTGAACAAGAAAATTGATTCATATGCCTTCCGGAGCAGTTTGATTTACCAAGACGTCGAACGCATATATAGTATGCACTAGAATAAAGTTTTACCATCACTCGATAAGCAGTCGATGACTTCCAATTAGAGTAATGGGCATCGGCTTCGGACCTCTTGCTACGTGGTAGCAAGTAGGTCAAGGATATAGAAAGCAAGTGCAACGTGAGGGCATTTTGAGAGCTAGTTGCACACGCAACCGTCCATATTCGGCGAAGCAAAGGCATTCTACGGACAGATTGATTATTCAGGCGAATCAGTTCCCACAAACCGTAAAAGAAAGCACATAAAGAAAAAGGAA
Source organism: Sinotaia quadrata (assembly GCA_028829895.1). Classification (NCBI taxonomy): domain Eukaryota; kingdom Metazoa; phylum Mollusca; class Gastropoda; order Architaenioglossa; family Viviparidae; genus Sinotaia; species Sinotaia quadrata. The sequence goes on from JALGAQ010000009.1 coordinate 4,549,403, forward strand.
AGGTTACAGAGAAAACCCAGCTCCTATGTCTCGTAAGGCAGTCGTGCCAATACACTGATCCATTCATCAGGAATAAGGCGATGAACATGGGTAAGGTTTTATTAAATATTGGATAGTAAATGTAAAAGGAAAATACCTTAATAGTGAAACATAAGTTCATCGGCGTAATTAGAGAATGATCAGAATGGCTCTAGCTTCTTCAGTGATCACAAACTATATTTCCATTAGTTCAGGACGAAGAGTATTGATCGCTTCTGTGACTATTTCATAAAACATATAACCGGTTTCATTAATAGTTCATGTTGAATAGCATAATGCGTTCGTTGGAGAGTAGAAACAGGCTGTCAAATCACGTGACTTTGCTCAGAGCTGACTGAACGAAGGATTGGTCAGACTGACAAAAAAAGGTAGTGCAAACGGTACATTAATATAAGTCAAGCATACTATCAAAAGGATACAAAAATGTGGGACTTTAGAGTAGACGAGGGAATAACTAATCAATTCTTACAATCTCATGAATGCAAGCTATAAAGATAGTTGTACTTGAATGGTCAATTCTACAAGGAGCAAATAAAGGAATCAAATGTTTTGGAAGTACAGGTTGGATCAATACATAGTAATCTGAACAAAGAATTGTAAAACCCGATAATTATGGCAATACTGAGAAATTGAATTCCATAGGATTTGTGAAGTGGTCTACTGAAAGTACACACCCGATGTGACCTGCTTTGGATGATTGTGACTAAGTAGATGAAAGTACGGTTCCAAGGCATCAACAGGACATCATGTTTGTGAATTGCCGAGAGAATAAATGGAAAGAAGTACCGAAGTCCACCCACTGAACTGTGAAGCAACCATCCTGTCGGACCAATTTTCAGGGATCGGGACATTTTTCAAATTCTCCTTCACCCTATCCAAACATTCAGTCACCAAGATCCTTAAACGTTAAAAGTTCCACGTGGTTCTACTCATTATTGGTCGTTTTCAGCTTCGACGACTTCCGATGTTGAAGAAGGGTCAGTTAGCTGTCGAAAGGTTGGGTACGGGAAGGATACTTGAGTGAAGAAGCTTGTCTTTGGACGAACGATGCATGCACTTTGAAACAGAGAGGAACTCAAGGTGACATTATCAGCGTTTTCAAAATCGTGGTTCTCGCGCAATTACAAGATCTACGAAGTATTCTAACCCGAGCGACTGACGATCGTAATAGAGGACACGACTACAAATTGTTGTTCATATTCATACTCAGTAGCATATGTTCACCTCTTTGTGGCATGTAGTATATGCATATATTACGCCGCCCTGTAGAAACAGGCCTGGCATGTAGGACGAAGGATGAGTAGGAGGAGCGATAATCCGTGAAAGTGGATTATCTTTCGGGTATACAGTCACCATTTCTCATCACCAGCCTTCGTCATGTAGACATCTAGAGCGTCCTAGAAGGCATGAACAGATTCCTTTTCATAAGGGGTAAGGAGTTCGCAATGGGGCTCTGAGTGATTCGATTCACATGAGGATGTCCTTCGGTCCACTTGATCACAAGCTTTAATTCATGTCCTCAAGTATGATCAATTGTGCGACTGACATACCTTTGATCTTTAGTTAGTTAAGTAAGCGTACGGTCCTGCACATGAATACCGTCTTTCATGTAAAGCAGCAAAGCCTTCCATAACGCCAATCACAGGATACCCCTTCACAAGCTTCGACGCAACGGCATCGCTGAGAAGCTTCTGTAGTGAATCAAAGCTTACCTGACCGATCGCACATGAAAGGCATGGGTCAGTAAAGAACTTTCCGACGGAGGAACAGCCGCCAGCGGAGTACCTCAAGGAGCAGCCCTCAACCCAAGGGTTTTCGGCGCGTTCGTGCAAGGCATTCCGCCCATGATGAAGCCAGATTGCCTGCTCTTCGCAGATGATTAAGATATAGCGGGAAATAAGAGCCCGGCAGAACACCGTGGCCCTTCAGATAGATCTAAATCACCTGACCAAATAGGACTCGAAGAATCTCCTCCCAACCAATGCCCAAAAATCAAATGTTCTCGACATCGGTGAAAAACTCGGCACCACACAGTATACGCTGCAAGGAAAACCCCTATCGGATGTCTCTTCAATGAACTTCGGAGTTATTACACGACCTGAACATCAAGGATCATACAAGCAACGCCCGGTGTGCTGGATTGAAGAGGACGCGGGTACTTAAACGCACGTTTTATTCATGGTCCAAGGAAACATACAAGGAACTCTCAAAGGATATACGATCGGCGATGGAGAACGCATTTCTCGCTTGTTAATCCGGTACAAAGAATGAGATCACCCAACTAAAATAAGTACAGCGCCTGGGTGCAAGGTTGGTTCGACCCCTTGGGGGTGTTCCTTACAAAGAACGCTGTAATAGAGTAAACCTATTAGACTTGAAGTTTCGCCGGACAAGAGCAGACCTAATCTTTCTTTTCTGTTTAGTGGCGCTCCATCACTTCTTCGACACGGAACATTTGGTTGAAAGGAACCTCGATGACCGTAACATGGGGTCACGCATTAAAACTCTTCTACAACTACCGAAGCCCACGTAGAGGCGTTTTATTTTGGAAGCGTACACAGGAAAATAGTATACTGCTTTCAAGATTCGAGGTAGAGAGCAGAAGGTACGAGCACATTGCGTTCTGATGGGCAAGTTGACAACTGCGCAGTCCCCTCCTTGATGTTGATAATGCGACATCTCCTAAGCTCATGGTAGGAATTTGTCTAATCCAGGCTTAAACGTAGCGACGGACGGAACTTTGACGAACGCTGGTAGTAGAGACTTCCACAGTTGAATAGCTCAGCGAGAGAGGCAGTAGACGTGAGGGAGACTGTCAGTTCGGAGAACCTTGAGTTTGAAGTTGTGGACTCTGGTTCGATCGTCGACGGACCTTTCAGCTAAATGTTGCATAGGTTGGTAGTGGTGGAGGGCTACCAAGCGGAAGAGGAAGATCGTGTCAACTCTAGTGCGAAAATAATCCAAAGTTAACAGATTTAGACTGTTCCACTATTCCTCTGAGAGCGTACCATCCTGCAGGCTGTGTTGTATATATTCTAGTTGGGCAATCTCGCTTTTTGAACAGGGAGGACAGACAGGCGACTCATACTCCATCAGTGACTATGAACTTAGCGAGTTCTTTGAACGTTTCTGAAGACCAGAAAAAACAGACCTTCGAGCATCCACCTCAACTTCAATCCAGCGGAACGTGCTTTGGTGGATAATCATTGGTCTTGAGGTCGTGATGACTCCTAAATCTTTCGTGAAGACTTCTGATAGCAGGTTCTCATGCAATAGTTAAAGCGTGTTACTGAGTTTCCCGCTCATAGCAAACACGTTTCATTTTTGTAGGTGGAGTGGAAGACGACTTTCTGATGACCATTTAGCTAAGTTGTTAATATATGTCTGGAGGCCCGTGATGTTCTGAGGGATCTGATTTCTCTCCAGATTTTTATGTCGTCCGCGAAAAGTAGGCACTGCGAGCAGCATGGGTGGGGCGCCATGAACGTGGAACTCCGCTGGAAGCAGTTCCTTCGTTAGATAGTTCTTTACGGACCCAGAATTTCCATGTATGATCGGTGAGGTAAGGTTAAATCTACTGCAGAATGTTGCAATCATTACCGTTGCACAGAACCTTGTGATTTTATCCAAGGCTCTGCTGAAGTCAGTCAAAATTGCCGCGTACCACTCCTCTCTAACCAGGATCAAGTTAGTGACGCATGCTTACATCTTGGTGAATCCATTAGGCATTTCAAGGTTCAAGTGATAGAGAGCAGGAGGTGCGCGCATCTGTGTACGCTCCTTCTTCGTGCGTTCTGACGGGAAAGTTGACAACCGGGCAGGTACTGCTCGTTGCTGACGAACTCGCGACGTCTCCTCAGCTCGTAGTCTCAAGTGTTTGTCTAAAGCGTGCTTAAACGCGGTGAAGGACGGAGCGTTAGCGACTATCTGTGGTAGCGAGTTCCACAGAGAAGTAGCTCTGTGCGAGAAACGGTAGACGTGGGGGAGACCGTCCGTTCGAAGAACCCTGAGTTTGAAGTTGTGGTCTCTCGCACGGTCGTTGACGGCCCTTTCGACAAAGTGCTGCATTTCAGGGTAGCGATGGAGGGCCACTAGACGGAAGAGGAAAATCATGTCTGCTCTGATGCGACGATACTCCAAGGTGAACAGATTCAGTATCCTGCGCCGTTCTCCGTAGGAGAGCTTACGGAGCGAACGTACGTTGTACCTATTCAAGTTGGCAATCTCGCTTTGTGTGCAGGGGTAACAGGCGAGGGACGGGTACTCCATCGCCGATCGTATGAATTTGGCGAGTCGTCTGTACATTTCTTCAGACCAGGAAGAAAACCTATGTCTGAGCAGCCACGTCAATTTATAAATAAAAGCATTCCATACAACACCAACCTTAATCATGAATAAAGATTTATCTAAAAAGATTACAAACAAACCTTTAAAAAGAATTTTGAATCTTATGTATGGCACTGAACTAAGAGAAGATAACCAGTAAAAAATACATTTATTTGATTTGAAAATTAGCAAACATATAAATCAAAAAACATTGAAATCTGTATTTATGGCTGGATGGCAGCTTATGACTTTTAATGTAGCCCTTAAATATTTGCCTGTAAACGATAGAATAAGAAACAAAATGTACGGGCACAAATGTAGAAATATATATACCGCGCTACAGTAAAATTAGTAAACTGTGGTGCATCCAAACAAGAAAATGAACACAAAGTTGCTTACAATTTAAGATGAACATATCAAATTTCGCAGATGTTTTCCAAAAATTTACTTTTTAGAATTTCTTGTAATGTTCAGCATCAGATTCTTTCTGCGTATGGGATGGAAATATCTGCATCAGCTGTAAATATAATTAGTGTGTTCAATCCTGACGCTGACTGTGCGCGAAATCTTTCTGATGAAGCAGTGGAATTATTGCGAAATTCGTCATCTCTAACTGACTATGGCGATGTAGCGACGGTTTCGCACACATATGTTTTGTTGCCGAAGGCGCTTGTCTCCCTAGCTTTAACGGTGTTTTTCCATAAAACTTGTCACAAGGAGAGATGAAATTAATTGCTCTTCAGATGCTGCGCAACAAAATATGACATTGGTTGATAAAAAGCATTTGTGTATCCGCTTCAATTTCCATGGTAGAAATATCCAGGGAGGTAGTGCCGAATGCTTTCGTGCCAGTGACATTGTTGGCACAAGTTGTGGAATCATGGAGCTGTCGTGACAGGCATCTGTGCGAAATGAAGACAAGTTACATATATTCGTAGTGATATTATTGCAAAAGTGGATATTCTTGAAACCGTATTTGTTGACGGTAGTCTGCGCTCAAATCCTGCAGCCGCAATAACAAATAACGTGATGATGCCTGTAGAAGAATGTAAGATTCATTCCCATCCATCCCACGACAAGCCCCAACCCTGTGATTCACCTTGCCCTGATTGCTGCTATTCTTCCACCCGTGATTTAATGTCGGGTAACACCATCATGCTTTATTCACTTTGACTTTGAACGCGCGACAGTAGAATACTAAGAGACTTCGCTCCGAGGTAACCCGTGTAGTGGATACAGTCACGAGTAGGATATGAGGCGACGTTAATAGAAAATCTGACTCACAAACGTCGAAGGTCTTCAAGTGATCCTGAGTGACGTATGGTTCCACTGCAAATTATCGCTGCAGACGAAACTGATTTTATTAGCGTTGGTGACTGAAAAGAGACAGCTGAGAATGAATTTTCTGTTTATTATACCACAGCTGGATTCAAGAAGTAAACAATGACAATGAACACAAGAGAGAACAGAAGTACGCTCGTTGCTTAGTGTATATTAGAAATTGAAAGTAAGTGTAGACGTATATACATGAGATACCGTTACATACAAACAAAATAATGCACATATAAAAATTCAACTCCAGTTATGTACAAAGTTGGAACACAACAATACTCCCCCTATAGCGTTCGAAGGTATAATGACGCTTGAGTAGGTACTTAGGGAAGGTATTACGCTAAGCGTTTTGGCCACTGAACTGTCCGACCTAACCGGGTGTGCTTAGGAGGTTGAGGGGAGGTAGGGTCAGTCTTAGAATCCATGGGTGGTGTTGTAGGTGTCGTCGAATTGCTTGATGATGATGGCGTCTCAGTCTCCTCAACATAAGCCGACTTCACTCTGTCGAAGCTAATGGTAACGGGGATACCATTCTTGTCAACCGTGAAGAACTTAGGGTTAAGAGATAATACGCGGTATAGACCATCGTATGGTGGTTGGAGTGGTCTTCTGACAGCATGGACGCGGACCAGAACGTATGTACATTTCAATAAGTCCGAGTGGATGTGTAGGAGCTTGTTCATCTTGCGAGTGATGGCTGGTTCTAAAGTTCGCATATTAGATTTCAGACGACTGACGTATGACGAAGTATCCAGAACGCCAGAAACTCTTGCGTCCGTAACCATCTCACCGGGTAGACGAAGTGTAGTGCCATAGACCATCTCTGCAGCTGTACACCCTAAATCTTCTTTGACAGCGTTACGTATGCCCAGCATGATTATTGCAGCTTTGAGTTGCCGATGGAAACGTTCCACCAAACCATTGGATTCCGGATGATACACGGTGGTGCGAAAATGTTCACTACCAAGCAGAACATTCAGTTCACGAAAAAGGGATGATGTGAACTGAGCGCCGCGATCAGTCATTATACAAACTGGGACACCGTATTTGGATATCCATGCTTCGACAAAAGCACGAGCGACACTCTCAGCAGAGGTGTCCGACAGTGGACATACTTGCGGCCATCTAGAATACCTGTCGACACATGTCAGAATATGTGTATATCCTCCCTCTCGATGGTGGTAGTGGTCCAACTATATCGATGTGCACATGACAAAATCAGGCATCAGGTTGCGGGAAGGTTGCCGGCGGAGTAGTAGTATGACGATGGACTTTACTCCTTTGGCAAGGCATGTAGGTTTGGCCCAACGGCGTATTTCGATGTGCATTTTTGGCTACACAAAACGTTCCGCAATTAATATGAATGTCGACTGTATAATTGGGTGTGCCAAAGAATGAAAGTGATTGAAAACTTTCCTGCGTAACGGTAATGGGCACCCAAGGTCTAGATTTGCCGGTAGGGACGTCATACCAAATTTTCCCGTGTAATGGTAATTGGGCCAGCTTTAGAGAGTTCTTGGGTGAGGCAGTCAATTCGTCATCATGTAGCTGTTCTGCAGCAATTTCATCTAAGCTGAAAACAGAGACAGAGTTGATATGCATGCGTGAAAGTATATCAGCCACGGTGTTATCTGCTCCGGCGAGATAACGGATGTCAGACGTAAAGTGTGCAATGTAGTCTAGCTGCCGCACTTCACGCGGAGAGTGCTTGTCGAGTGATTGTTGGAAGGCGTAAGTTAGAGGTTTATGGTCGGTAAAAGTGACGAATTGTCGTCCTCCCAAAAGATGTCGAAAATGACGTGCGGCGTAATAAGCTGCAAGCAATTCGCGGCCAATTGTGCTGTAGCGTGTTTGGGCCGGAGTTAAACGCTGGGAGAAAAAGGACAGTTGCTTTAATTCGCCATCTACTACCTGTTGAAGAGCCGCTCCAACAGCATTACCAGAAGCGTCAGTGGCGAGGACGAGCGTCGCATTCGGGTCGGTTGAGATGTGTGTCAACGGCGTAATTTTATCTAGAGCTTCCTTCGACGCGTTGAAAGCTTCCAGAGCTTTTGTGTTCAATTCAAATTTACCGTTTCCCTTCTGAAGTAAGTCGGTTATGGGTTCGAGAACTGAAGCACAATCTAGATTAAAACGACGGTAAAAGTTAAGCAAGCCTAGAAAACGTCGTAACTGGCGTAGTGATGTTGGGACTGGGTAATCCTGAATGGAAGAAGGTTTATCTCTAAGAGGACAAATTCCATCACGTGACTAGCGATGTCCTAGGAGGTCGATGGAAGACGCTCCAAATTGACATTTATTCAGATTAATCACAACGCCGTATACGACGAGCCGTTGTAACACTTGCCGTAAATGCGCGCCGTGTTCCTCATGGCTTGAAATTGCAATTAATACATATTCAATATAAACGTGGACAAAATTCAGTCCATGAAAGACTTGATGCATAAACATTTGAAAGGTTTGAGCCGCGTTCCGTAGACCGAATGGCATACGAACAAACTCGAACAATCCGAAAGGTGTTATGACAGTGGTTTTAGGGATGTCTTCGTCGGCTACAAGGATCTGGTGGTACGCTCTGACTAGGTCTAGCTTCGAAAAGACTCGTTTTACGCTCAACGTCATAGCAAAATCATGAATGTGCGGGATAGGATCTCTGTCCGGAATGGTTGAGCGGTTCAGAGCTGGTTAATCACCACATGGGTGCCAATCACCTGCTTTCTTTTTCTCCACCATGTGTAATGGTGATGCCCAAGGGGAACTTGATGGGCAAATAATCCCAAGTTCCAACATATGCTCGAATTCTTTTTTAGCAGCCGGGGTAATAATCAAGGCAATCACAGGTTTAGCGTTTCTGGGGATCAGTGATGAATGAACCAGGGTTATTCTACACTGACGATGAATGAGTAGTCAATGCACCTAAGAAACGCTACACTAACTAACCACATAAACATTTCAAATCAAGAAATAAGTAAGAATGCTATAAGAATGTGTTGGGTGTATAACTTTATTGTGAAAATGTGTAAACAACATAAACCAAAGTAGTATAAAAAAGGGTGAAAGAAGCCAATACCAGGAATACTCATAACAGAAACAATTGAGTACAAGGATTCTCTGAAAAATATGTTATAAACGCTGGAAATTGATGGTGGAAGTGACTCTTAGGAAATTGGAAGAATGATCTAGAAAAAGTTATTCCAGACGACGAAATTCTCCGTTAGGAGATAATCTAATTATTTTTATTCTTCACTTAATTCTGCTCCAAAACGCACTATGTTAGGATTCTTGAACCGCTTTTATGTCATACAATTCTGTGTTTTATTCATAATTAATAATTCATAATTTAATGCTATAAAAAGTGAATAACTTTACAAGAACCATACAAGATAATCAGTATCGAGCAATAAGGTAATAGCATGCATGCGATGTTCACAATAAGTCTATTATGCATCAATATGTAGGTTCGAGATTTGGTGTATTTTTCATGTATGTATGTAAGTGCTGTCTGAATGCATGTTCATTTGGAGCACAAACAATACATTCCGGTAGATTGTTCCACACAAAACAAACACAAACGGAGAAAAAGTGTCGCCGGGAGTTCAATCGTGTATGAGGTACAACGATGGATCTAGCGTGACACCTTGTAGTTTGTGCTTCTTTGTGTGAGAACAATGACGCGAGTGGATGTTGAGGATCAGCTTGGATACGGTAAGTGAGAACGAGGTATGCCAATATCCTATGCTGGTTGAAATCCAGTATATCCACTGCCTTCATCCGTGCTTCGTAAGGTAGATGCTTCAGTTCGCGTATCATCTTGGTAGCTCGATGTCAAGAAGCTGGACATCCTTCTTCAACCAAGGATATCCTCTAGCATGATTTTGAATCATTAGAGTACATT
>JALGAQ010000009.1:4559094-4583988 GCA_028829895.1 Sinotaia quadrata
ATGCTTCTGTCTAAAGCAGTCCGAAGTGCCTGTGGATTTCCCCAAATAGAACGATGTCATCAGCACACCCTAAATCAGATATGTTATACAGGGCCAGTTCAACGCCTTAGTTCTGAAGACCTTGCAGCGCTTTCTGAAGGATGTCGTCGATGACAAAATTGAACAGGAATGGTGAGATTAGGGCAGCCTTGCCTCACTTCGCTTGAGACGGAAAAAAGGTTTCGAAAGACTATTATAGGCACTAACTCGTGCCGAAGTCTGAAGGAACAGTGCTTTCAGGATGGATATAAACTTCTGGGGTACTCCAAACCGGTACAAACTTTGCCATAGAGCCGACCTATCAACAGAATCGAAGGCTGCGCGAATGTCTAGGAATGCTATGATAGTTGGTCTTCGGTAGCAATGGCGTTTTTCAAGTAGTTGGCGTAAGGTGAAGATCTGGTCAATGCATCCACGACCGGGACGAAACCTGCTTGTTCCTCTCTGGTCTGCTCTTCGCGTGGCTTGATCAATCTACGAAGAAGGACTGTAGCTAACAACTTCGACGTGACCGGAACACAAACTTATTCCCCGATAATTAGGGCAATCGCTTCATGAGCCCTTTTTGAAGATGGGAGTGATGATTGATTCGCACCAAGCTGATGGGACCTTTTCTGATTGGCAAATAGTTTTGAAAATAGAAGTCAGGTACCGAATTAGTGTGTCGCCGCCATCTTTAAATAGGGTCGGGGGGAGTTCATCTGGACCAGGAGCCTTGTGTCGCTTCAGGACTTGGATCACTTTTCGGATTTCCGTTTCTGTGGGGGGGTCCGATGATACGGATCACGGAACAACATTTGCTGTCTGAGGTGGCTCAGCTGGCGGAGTAGGCCATTTGAGTTGCGATTCGAAGTGCTCCGCCCAGCGTTCTAAGCGTCTGTCCTTGTTGAGTACCAAAGTTCCGTCGGACTCATAGATCGTTTCACTCACACCGATCTTCCTAGAACCTGTTGTTTGGATCAGATGGAAAAGCTTACGTGTATTGCCCCTAGCTGCAGCCTTTTCCATCTCCGTTGCCCGTTCGGACCACCAGACCTCACGGTCCCTACGTACGCTTTCACTGAGAGCACGCTTAATGGCTTTGCGCGCGCTATCATGCTGATAATCGGCCGGGATCGCTCGGCGTGCGTCAAGGAGACGGAGAGTTTTTGCTGAGAGCCATGGCCTTGCGGTTTTTTTTCAACCTACAGCTAAATAGACCGGCTTCATAAATCGCTCGCTGAGTCTGTGACCAGTGCATATCTATGTTGTCTGGTGGGTTACGATCCAATTTTTTCGTAAAGACGTTTTGAAACAGGTTAAGACAGCAGGATCGGAGAGTTTAGCTAAATCCAACCTGTTCGACTTATTCGTAGGTCGTCCACCAAGCCTCATTGAAAGCCTAGCACAAACTATTACGTGATCTGAATCTACGCTGGTCGACCAGTAACAGCGGCACTCTTGCACGCACCCTCGCCACCTATAACTAATGGCTATATGGTCGATTTGAGACCATGTCTGGACCGAGGAAGGGGAGCGCCACGAGATCCGTCCCTCATCTCAAGACTCTACTATACAAGGAAAGGTGCAGCCAATTAAATCTTTTCACCTTGGAATACCGTAGGACCAGAGCTGATTTGATACTCCTGTTCCGCCACATCGTCCTTGGTTGCTGTCCCGAATACCAGGGGTGCGTCTGTCGTTCTGTCGATAGCCGTACGCGAGGCCATGCATTGAAACCCCTGATTCAACAGACCGATGGACTTCCTCATGTATGCCGACTCTCCCGCAGAGCTCCTCCCATCTGGAACTCCCTGCCATCATCTGTTGTCACTGCTACTTCTGTCCACGCCTTCAAGGTTGTCCTGGACGCCTTTATGAAGAAAGCCGAAGGTGACGGGAAAAGGAGACCACCTGGAAGATATCCTCTTCCATGCATCATCCCTCGCCGAGTTGCGATGAGAGGCGAACACAAGCTACTGGAACCTTCTGCCTGTTATATTCAGTAGTTAGTTCCCAGTTGAGCGCAGAACAAAGACAAAGATGTGAGGAAGACTATATGCGCTTTACTCATCTAATAATGAACGTGCATCGGCTGAAAGTGCAAAGCGGGAAACGGTGAATATAAAGTACGATGAAGGAGTGAACAATCTAAATAGTACAATCATGACATTCACCTCGGCTGAGATTGGATGTATACTAAATGGATGAATGATATAACGGGAATTACAGGTGGGAAGGCACTATAGTGTTTAAGTGAAGAGTAATCTGACCTCTTTATTTCTCAAGTTGTAGGGTCGAGTACGTTGTTGTTGTTCTGCGAGGTCTGAGCAGTTAAACGATTTTGTGTCAAGATCTGATGTTGTGGGATCTGGGTTAATCGTCGTTTCACCCGGGTCAGGAGGGTTATTGTCAGCATTCGGGGTATCGGATAATGCTTCTTCCTCAGTGGAAGGTAAATCTTGTATTGGTTCTCGTTGAGATTCGGGTAGTACACGTCTGTTGCTAGGGGCCAAACGGCGTAGTGATACCGTTTCGGTCCGACCATCTGTGTGAACAATGTGGGCGTATTGTGGGTTGCGCATAACTAGTTCAAACTTCTTCGACGAGCAAGTCGAATTTCGAAGATCTATCACATCGTTTCGGACCAGGAATAGTAAACCAAATAGGTAGTGATGTTCCGTTAGTTGAGCGGCGAGCATAGTTGAATAGACGTTTCTGTGGGGTGCAGTTAATAGATGTGCATAACAGAGCTCTCAAAGAATGGAGACATTCGAGTAGTATGACCTCCCAGTGGGTGATCGGAGCGTTTCTGGTTTTTAGGGCAAGGTATATGGTTTTCCATAGAGTTCGTTTAGACGCTCCACTTGACCATTAGACTGTGGGTTGTAGGAGGTTGTATGGCTGGTTGCTACACTCTTATCAAAAAGGAATTTGGCAAGTTCCGTCAACATGAAAGATGCACCACTGTCAGAATGAATATAAGCCATCATTCCAAAGAGTGAGAATAATTGACACAAGCACTTAATGACTGTAGACGACGACATGTCGGGACAGGCAAACGCAAAAGGGAATCAAGAATATTCGTCAACAATAGTTGGAGGTAACGGTTTCGAGTATTCGATGGGAGTGGGCCTTTAAAATCAATACTCAATCGTTCGAATGGTTGAGTTGCTTTGATCAAACGACTGGATGAAGAGTTATAAAATATTGGCCTTTAGTTCGGCACATGTTCTGCAATTCGAACTTATCTGTTTTCGCGTCGTCGATAGAGAATGGCAAGTTTGTCGAACGGATAAAATGCAGCATCCTGGTAATTCCTGGATGACAGAGTGAATCATATAGCTGAGTTTACCCGGTTCTGGAACTGCCGTACAAAAGTTGCGAGAAAGTGTGCCAGCCACTTGGTTATGTTTACCAGGTCTGTAGACGACGTCATAGTTGAAAGCAGCTAACTCTATTCGCCATCGATGGATTTTATCGTTCTTGATTTTTGAATTTGCGTTCCGTTATACATGAACACAACTGATCGTTGATGGGTTATAATTTTGAAGCGTCGTCCTAGAAGATAATGTCTCCATTTTCTTACCGCTTCAACGATCGCGTAAGCCTCTGTTCGACAGCAGAATGTTTTTCGTTAGACGACAGTGTTCTAGAGAAAAAGGCGACAGGTCGATTGTTCTGGCATAGTGATGTCGCTATTGCCGCAATAGCGACATCAGATTCATCCGTCTCGACAACTAGTGGTATATTATAGTCGCTAGCACTTGTGTACGCTTCTTCTTGCATTCTGATGGGGTGTGTTGTCAACGGAGCAGTTCCCTGCTGGTCGTTAACGAACTTGCGACGTCTCTTCAGCTGGTGAATTCAAAAATTTATCCAGTTTAGGTTTTGTGCGCTGACGAAAGGGGGATTTAACGGCTGTTGCAGGAAGAGAGTTCCAGAGTGAGACGGCTCGACGCGAAATTCGTTAGACATGGAGAGTCCATCCGTTCTGAGAACCTTGAGTTTGAAGGAGTGCCCCCTGTTACTGTCGTCCGAGGCCCTTACTACTAAATGCTGCAAATCAGGGTAGTGGCGGAGTGCCACTAAGCGGAAGAGGAAAAGTAGGTCCATCCTGGCTCTACGGTACTCTAGAGTGAATAGGTTCAGAATATCAACAACGGCCCATAAAATGCCCCTGCATTGCCGAGGTTGGGTAATTCCTTGTAATTGCTCTCGAAATGCCCTCATATGGCACGCGTCTCCTATAGCCTCTACCGGGGAAGTCCTACTTGCTGCCTTCACGCGGAATGGGTGTTTTCACAAAGTGCAAGAGGTCGAAAGCCAGTGTCCGGGGCTATAACCGGGTTGGTGAGCCACTGGCAGCTCACCTAGGGGAGATGGCAAACCCTGATTCTAAACCAACTGAGAAACGGCGCGTTTCCGCCTCAACCAGACTCGAGGTGTGTTGGACACCTCGGAGAATCAATTCGCACCGAAAGGCGTATGAACCAATTTTGGTCACCGGCTTCCAACAACCTAGAGGGCAAATTGGGAAACCTGGGTAGTAGTTGAATACCACCCGAAGGGCGTATGAACCTTTATTGGTCACCGGCCTCCCATTGGACAGTGAACTCCACAATTCACCCCGCTGCCTTGCGGGTTAGTTCATCGAACAAAGGCTCTGGGTGAGGACCCTTAAGCTAACCTCCTGTCTCGGCTGGGCACCGGACAGTATCACGCCCACTGCCAAATCATGGACTTATCTATCTGATGGAATTACTCACGCTCAAACCGCTCTAAATAACCACACCATAAATCCACACGTCATCCACCATCTCAACCGTTCATTTCTTTCCTTCTCCACTAGTCTTCTCTCCCCCAACAGCACGAACACTGATCCTCTCTTCCCCCCCACCCCCTCAAACAAAAATCGGCGTGTAGATAAAAACTATACAAAAATACAAAAACAAACAAAAAACATTGATAAAAACTTGTACCCCAATTTTCTCCATTTTTGTTGGTCTTTTCATTTTAATTGTTCTTCTGTACATGATTTGCCTGGCGCCAGGCCTGTTTTTACAGGACGGCGAATATATATATATATATATATATTTAATAGAATTGAGAAGGCAAACACCGAGTAGGAGGGTTTATATATATATATATATATATATATATATATATATATATATATTATATATATATATATATATATATATATATATATATATATATATCAACAAGGGCTAAATTGCGGTATCCCAATTCTTAATCGTCGTTTAATGAAATAAAGCTTGGAGAGGGGATGGGCACCACCACGGAAAGATCGTAGATAAGAGGAAGTTTATGAGTGATTGGCCTTGAACACCGCTTGCTCGATCCAAAACCTTAAAGAAAATAACAATGCCATAAAACTTCCATCGAAAGGATTAATCATTGGCACATGGAATGTTCGTACTCTATGGATCTGGAAGAGTTCACGAGTTGGATCTTGCTCTAAACAGATATCGATGGGATGCCGTCGGTCTATGCGATATACGATGGACTAATTTCGGTGTAAACTGGGACCATTAGTGCCCATAAATCATGTTTTCTGGAGATGAAAGGAAGCACCAGCATGGGGTTGGCTTAATTGTAAGAAAGGAAACAATAAAGAGCATAATAAGTTATTCCTCAATTTCCAGTAGACTTATATCGATTCGTATTGCAGCCAAGCCTCACAATGTAACTGTGATACAGGTCATGGTAACAGCAAAGTGGAGTAAGTTTACGACCAGCTGGAGTAAGAAATAAAAAGGGTTTCGAAAAAAGACATCCTGATTGTTTAAGGAGACTGGAAAGCAAAAGTAGGGTGCGATGCTTATGAAAACTGGTCCGAAACGGTCGGTAAATTTGGTTTTGGAGAAACAAACGATCGCGGACTTAGGCTACTGCAGTTTGCAAAGTGCCACCATCTTACTCTTGCCTACACACTTCACCATCATAAGCTATCCTGAACAGCAACATGGCACTCACCGAATGGCCTCGTACACCAACCAGATTGATTTCATCCTCGCACCTCAGCGTTTTAAGTGGAGCATCAATATTGCCAAGACAAGGACATTCCCTGGGGCTAATATAGGCAGCGATCGGGATCTCGTCCTGGAAACATTCAGGCTAAAACTTAACAGCAATCACTGCCAAAAGCGACCACGTATTCGGTTCGACATTGAAAAAGTGAATCATTCTAAAATTGCTGATATATTCGAAGCTAAGATCGGTAGGAGATTTGCAGGTATAAGCCTAATTGATCAGGATATTGACACGCTTGCCAATAATATAAAAGAAGTGCATAACTCAACAGCGGAGGAGCTACTCAGTAAGGAACGTGGGAAAAAACAACCCTGGATGACCACCGAAATTCTCGACCTTTGTGAAAAGCGGCGTCAGTTGAAAGCTGAGAAACACAAGACCCAATGGAATATGAGTCAATACAACCAGGCTCATGCAACTATTAGAAGAAAGATGAGAATAGCGAAAGTGCAATGGATCGAACGTAAATGTGAGGAAATCGACAAACATGAAAGTGGGGAATAACAAGAAAACATATGCCGCGCTAAAGACACTCACAAAATCAATAGACGCAAAAGCTTACGTCATCGAAGACAAAAATGGTAACGTTCTAACCAACATCCTCAGTAGCACAAGTAAGAGAAATTTCAATAAAATGTCATAGAAAGCTGATAAAATTTCTATGATATCCTAGTCAAATTTTTATTGCTTTGCTATTGGCGATCTCGAAAAACGTTTAGTCTCTACTACCTACGAAAACTCGAATCGTGTATAACCCGCGAATAGGCGAGGCTCGAAAATCTTTTTTCACTCAAACTTCACGAATGGCAAATAGAATAGTAGGGGATATGACTGCACCTGGAGATTAGCTTCAGTGATCGGCGTAGGATGACGAAGTCTTTAGAGAGCAGGTCACAGAATATTACAGGGTAACAGTAGAGAAAGATGGGTAGGATACATGCATTCAAGATTCAAGTGGTAGAAAGCAGGAGGTGCGAGCACCTGTGTACGCTCCTTCTTCATGCGTTCTGACGGGCGAGTTGACAACCTGGCAGTTTACTGCTCGATGCTGCCGAACTTGCGACGTCTCCTCAGCTCGTGGTCTTAAGTGTTTGTCTAAGGCGTGCTTAAATGCGGTGACGGACGGAGAGTTAACGACTATCTGCGGTAGCGAGTTCCACAGCGAAGCAGCTCTGCGCGAGAGGCGGTAGACATGAGGGAGGCCGTCCGTCCGAAGAACCTTGAGCTTGAAGTTGTGGCCTCTCGTGCGGTCGTCGACGGCCCTTTCGACTAAGTGCTGCAGTTCGGGGTAGCGATGGAGGGCCACTAAACGGAAAAGGAAGATCATGTCTGCTCGGGTGCGACGATACTCCAAGGTGAATAGGTTCAGAAGACTGCACAGTTCCTCATAGAAGAGCTTCCGGAGTGAGCGTACCATTCTGGACCCTAGGCGTTGTACGTATTCCAGCTGGGCTATTTCGCTGCACGCGAAAAGCGAATCCTGGTGCATGTAATCTTGATTGACTTTAGCAAATCCTTCGATAAAGTCAATCATAGATTACTTCTTCACAATCTTCGACGTAACGGCATCGATGGCAAGATCTTGCAGTGGATCCAAGCCTACCTGACCGATCGGACATGGAAAGTCAGGGTCGGCAAAGAACTATCGGACGATGGAACTGCTTCCAGTGGAGTACCTCAGGGCACTGTCCTGGGTCCAAGACTGATCAACACCTTCGTTCAAGACATCCCGCCCATGTTGAATTCACCGTGTCTACTTTTCGCGGACGACCTAAAGATATGGAGAGAAATCAGATGCCCCAGGACATCGTGGACCTCCAGACAGACATCGACAACTTGGCCAAATGGTCATCTGACAACCGCCTTCAAATCAACCCGAAAAAATCGAACGTGTTGGCCATCGGCGAGAAACTCGGCAATACGCGCTATGTGCTGCATGGGAGCCTGCTGACAGAAGTTTCCTCCACGAAAGTCGCCACAACACTGCTAGGAACACTGAAGGCTAGTAAGCGTTTGACGACAAAACACATCCTTTTGGTCTTCGTGGATAAAGAAGAAACGTGGGCTGACCGGGTAAGGTTGGAAGACATAGAAATACTAAGATATTTATAATTAGCAGTTCTGAGAAGATTAGAACCACCTAAAGTTAAAGGTGAGATGGGAGGGGAGCTAAGCTTCAGCTGAAAGATCATCTCATGGCACTTATTTACCTTGAGATGTAGTCTGAAGCTTTCTGTTCGTGCAACAAGGTTGTCAACGAACGTAGCTAAACTTTCACTGGGTTCTATTTTTTGTACCAGGTGTGTAGCCACTAAATCGTCGGCAAATTTGAGCATCGAGTTGCCTGATGTTCCCCGAAGATCATTTATGTAGATGGAAAAAAGAATAAAGGACAGAACTGCTCCTTGAGGAACACCTCGCGTTACAGGGAGATAAGAAGAGGAGACGCCGCTGAATGAAGTGAATTGCCTCCGATTCAAAAGGTAATTGTACATCAAGGATAATAAGCTAAAATCCAGCCTAATGTCAGCCAGCTTCGAGAGTAGTATGTTCCTATCCACAGTGTTGAAGGCATTACTAAAGTCAAAGAAGCATGACTGTACATAACCTGAACGGGCATCAAGAGAAGAAAAAATATTATATGTTAAGCAGGCTACAGCATCCAGTGGAGAACGAGCCTTTTTGTAGGCAAACCGGTTGGTGTCAGCTACAGGTTGAAACAAGGGCTGAATTCGTTGTACAATCAACCTTTCAAGCACTTTCAGGACGGCCGAGGTACATGCGATGGGACGAAAGTTGGATGAACATGGCTTTGGTATAGGTGCAATACGAATATCACGCCAGGAATCAGCCTTAGGTTCAAGGCAGAGGAACTTTTGTCTGAAAAACAAGCTGATTTCAGGCTCCGACGAAGTATCGTTGAATAGATATTTAATTGTAGAATAACAATCGAAAAGTTTCTTCAATATCAAAGGGACCTCTATCACAACTTCATAGACTTTAAGAAGGCTTTCCACCGAGTTTGGCACGATGGGCTATGGCATGTACTCATATCGACTCTACTATTGTGAATGTAATGCAATAGCTGTATGATGGAGCGAGTAGTGCCGTCTTACTAAACAATCATGTGGGTGAGTTCTTTCGCACAACCGTTAGTGTTAGACAACGCTGTCCTTTATCACCTATACTGTTCAACTTAGTTCCAAAGAAAGTAATGCAAGAAGCTCTAGAAGGACTTCTTATTTCTGTTTCAGTCGGCGGAAGACCTGTTTGCAGACGGTTCGCAGACGAAATCGACCTGTTGGGGGCGATCGAAAACGACCTGCAATACCTTACTGATCACCTGAACAACAGAGCTACCGCATATGGAATGGAAATAAGTGCAAGGAAGTCGAAAGTAATGGTGAACAGTAGGAGTATCATAACTGCCAATATCACAGTAAATGGTCAAACACTACAGCAGCAAGAACACGTTAAATACCTGAGAGCAACACTCACCAAGGACGGCACGTGCACTGATGAAATCTCTATTCGAATTGCCCAAGCAACTTCAGTGATGGCTAGGCTGCAAAGGTTGTGGAATTCCAACATCCATTTCAAAACGAACTACAAGCTTTTTTATCACTAGTTGTCTCGGTTCTTTATGGCTGTGAGGCCTGGACTGTGTTGTCAGAGGCAGAGAAGAAGATACAGGCTTTCGAAAATCGAAGTCTGAGAAAAATCCTTGGCATTTCCTGGAGGGATCACAAATTGAATGATTATGTTCTTTTTCAAGTCTAGCGATATGTGCACCATCACGGACCAATTCTTGTCACATTACACTAACGCCGCTGACCCCGCCACTGTCACTGATGATACGCATGAGCTCCTTCATTTAATCTAAACACCGGGTGCAAGAAGATTGGTTAAATGAAACGATCTACGAGTCGAACGCAACTTTGGTACATAGGAACAGGTGCTTACATCTCTGGGTCGAGCACTTCGATTTGCAACTCAACTGGCCTTCTCCACCAGTTGAACCACCGCGGACAACAAACGTTGCTCCGTGGTCTGTATCATCAGACCCCTCCACAGTAGCGGAAATCTGAAAACTGATCCAAGTTATAAAACGACATAAGGCATCTGGTCCAGATGAACTCCTCCCGTCCCTATTTAAAGATGGCGGCGACGCCCTAATTCGGGACCTGACTTCTATTTTCAAAACTATTTGGCAATCAGAAAAGGTCCCATCAGCTTGGTGCGAATCAATTATCACTTCCATCTTCAAAAACGGCTCATGAGGCGATTGCTCTAATTAACGGGGAATAAGTTTGGTTCCAGTAACCTCGAATTTGTTAGTTTTAATCCCACTTCGTAGATTGTTCAAATCACGCGAAGAGCAGACAAACGAGGGATCAGCCGGGTTTCGATCCGGTCGTAGATACATTAACCAGATCTTCACCTTACTCCAGCTATTCGATTGATGCCACTGCTACCGAAGACCGACTATCGTAGCATTTCTAGACCCCCGTGCAGCCTTCGTTATCTCGTAGGACTGTACCGTTCTGAAATGTCCTGTGCATTGTTGTGATGGCACGTCTGTTTAATCATATATGGAAGCCATAGATGCCTATAGATTGTATAACATAAGGGCGCCGACAAAGTTGGATCAATACTCTGAATGCATACACTCTGTCGATTATGCTCTCCTCAAAATCAACGATTCGTCCTAATGTAATTTGATTGGGTGAACACATGCTTCTCATTCTACTGCCCTCGACATCAGAACACTGAAATACGTAATTACACATCGGGACAATACATTTTATGTTCGGTCCATGACGGTCATCTAAGAGTCGTTTGACACTGACGATGGGTTAAATTTTTCGAGACACGTAGTTTTTTCGGTTGGTCGATAGACTCCTCTGAGGTTTGTGAACATACGTTCACAACGCCGACTAGTACGCTTGCACAAGTGGCATTTAAAATCGAAGAGTGGAGAGAATTCCAAATGGGTACTGCTCTATACTACGGCGGTACACATGTGGAGATGTTTGAACGTTTGATCAGCAGCATATGTGTATGCCCTCTCTTTTGATCGTCAGTATTACGGATTAAAATACTCCGATTAACTTGAAGAGCAACGAATTTGAATAAAAAAATTTTTTTTGTTTGCTGTTTAGCTGTTTGCATTATTCTTAATAGGTAGTTATTGAGTGTCGTTCTCGGTTCAAATGTGTAAGTACATTCTATTCAAAAGACTTCACCTTTCGTACGGGGGCGAAAAAACAGGCCACCATACTTCATCGGAGTACGTTCAAACGCGGAATCAGGCTTCGTAAACATTATTTGGGACCACGACTCGAATGACACTAATGAGAATGTCTTAGTCTCGAAATTTTAAATCGTGAGTGTAGTGCATTCAGACGCATAATGCAGTGAGCTGGAACATAATCCTTAGTCATCTACTACATACTGCTTAGAAGTTTTTAGATTCACAAGTGACATCGATTGGAAAAATCGATACGCTCCATGGGACAATAGAATGGAGTCGTTGTTTTACAAACAAGATCTGGTAGGCGTTTTCGGATTATTTGAATTGACTACGTTGATTCTTCTGAATTTGTAATTTCAGAGGTATTTAAGCAGTAGACGCTCACGTGGTTCAAAAGTTTCCGTCACCTATGGTTACCATATCTCTCAGTCTGTTGGGATACCCTGTCCGGTGTAATTGGAGTATCATTATGTCAAATCAACCTCTTGGATCAGTGGATCATGCTTCGCGCATCTATTATTCCTTTTGAGTTGTTCAGCTACGAATTCGTCTGACGTAACGGAAGTTACTCGAGCGAAGTGTCTCGTTAGTTACACTTCGAAGAAGTGTACATACATAATGGTTTTGAATATTTATGCAGTTTAGTCGCATCTGCAAGTCTTTCCGAAAGGGTTTGTGTCCTGTTGACGGGCGAGGCATGAAGAATCTAACGATGAATCTAGCTCGTGTTGGCTCTTGTCAACTGCCAGGATGGGACCACATTGCATCTCCCAGTTCGGTCCAGTAGGGCACGTTTTGGTAAGCAGTGAGAGGGCATACGAGGGACGTATCCCAACCAACGGATCGGGTGAGGTGAAATGACATCGCTTAAGGGACGACTATGTGATCCTAGTGCACGATGTCTTACTTCATCATTACTCAAATGGTGTTATTATTAGCCGCGAGCAATGCTTGGGAGATAGTGATTTTAGAACACGGCTAAGTTTCACAGCCATAGAGCAACACAGCGCGAACGGTCGTGCGGTAGATTCTGCGTTCCTGGACAGGGCTGAGATCACGTTTAAGCCCGGGATGTTTGATTTTAACAAACGACACCGTAGGTTTTGCTATTTGGGGATGAAGGGATGGTGGTTATAACGCGTTCCTATGCTTTTAAATTACGAGGAAGGAATAATTTTTGATGAGGTCTGAGTCCATTGAAACCAGGCCGTATTAGTCCGTTAGCAATGATCACTTATTTTTTTAACTATATAATATAACCAAGTGGTCTATAAAAATATAACAAAACAGTTATGTAACAAATAACACTGATAGAAAATTGTCATTGGGCACCTTCAGCTTCGAGCTTTTTAATGAGTTTATGGACATCTGGTTCAATTTTGCTTAGAAGCATCCTCAGATCAAGCGATTCCATGTCTTTCCTTGGATTTTGGTTACTGCACCGAATGCTCTTTCAACCAAATATTATGTAGGGAAAGGAATTGCAAATCACTTTGCCTCTACTCAAAATGGGAAAATAACATCACCTGGACCATTTGTCTAGAAAAGAGATTCACCCATTTACAAAAATGGACTTTTAAAGACTCCGCTTTTCCGAGTTCAATTATCTCTTCATTTAGGCGAATTTCAACATCTGCCTGTAACTTAAGCGCATCTGAAATGCACGTAGATGTTTTCATGTCGTTAATATCAGCTAAACTGTTCTTTACGCCATCTGCCAGTTCACGAATATAAATAAATCAATCAATACGCTGGTAATTGTTTACTAGTAGATGGAGACTCAATGAAAGCATAGCATAAATATTCCAAACTGTACTGTCTGACTTCTTCTTTGTTGAAGATGCCATATCATTTTCGTTTGAAGTTTTTTCTCAAAATCGTTACATTACAGAGTCACAAAGTGGACACAAATACAACGCGAACGCTCAATCACAGGCAACAGAAACACAATCTGTGTCCTTATGAGTACATTTCAATCGCTGCTTTTAAAGTAGCCGTTTTGGCGGTCGCTATTCTGCCCGGATTTAATTTTCAGTACGTGATTTAGCAGGAGTGACTGCGGCTTTGACGGTTGATTCTGAAGAAGGACTGCAGCGACTAATAAGTTGCTTTGCCAATGCTTGTAAGGAATTCGGCCCGACCATTAGCTTAAACAAAACCAAGGTCATGGGCCAAGGGGTTAGAAGTGTGCCGGAAATTCAGATTGATGGACACACTAGAGGTAGTAAATGAGTTCTCCTATCTGGGATCCACTATCTCTATTAACCTCTCCCTTGATTCCGAAATAAGCAAGCGTATTGGCAAAGCAGTAACAATGATGTCGCGGCTCAATACACGCGTCTGGAGAAACCCGATGCTGACTACAAACACGAAGATGCAAGTCTACAGGTCTTGTGTGCTGAGCACCCTCTTCTACGGCAGTGAAACCTGGTCGCTGTATTCACACCAGCAACGCAGACTCAACGTCTTCCATCTACGTAATCTCCGAAGAATATTACGCATAAATTGGCAAGATCACATTTCAAACAACGCCGTCTCGAAACGAGCCGGACTCCAAAGTATGTTCGCTCTCCTGGCTCACAGACGTCTGCGTTGGCTCGGCCACGTGAAGCGAATGGACGACAATCGCATACCAAAGGTTGTGCTGTTTGGTGAGCTAGCAAATGGTTCGAGGTCAGTTGGAAGACCAAAGCTGCGCTATACTGACATCTGCAAACGAGATATGAAAACCGGAGGCATCGACCTGGCAAATTGGGAAGAACATGCAGCGGACCGAAAGAACTGGAGGAACCTCATCAAGACAGCAGCTGCAAATGTCGACCAAGACCACGTGAAGCCTCGGATCAAGAGAACAACCGGACAAAGCTCGTATCTACGAAATCAACCACCTGTTGCCTGTAGTAACTGTGGAAAACTCTGCTTGTCTAGCATAGGCCTCTACAGCGACAGACGACGGTGCAGTAAATAAAATAAAAGTAATCATGAAAAACATGGTGTGAATATGTGTGTTCAAATGCAAAAAGGAAGAAACTGGAAGTACAGACTAAGGTGAAAGATAATTAAAAAAATATCTGGGGTGACAAAGACCAAGGTCATTCGAGACTGACGGTAGCCAACATTCTGCCTGGATGCCACCTCACTTATATAGCATTCTTTAGATTTCATACATACAGTAAACTTATAGGAGAAACTATAACAGTTTAATGTTATTTTATATAATATTTTCTTATTACGCCCCCTTTACATCCAAAATCCCTTTAAGAAAGCTAATGCTCACCCTGTGGTGCTACCGTCCCCGTTGATAAGTGCTGAGGTTGACACATCATTGTCCAAAAGTTTGTAGGTTGGTATGCTTCTCGTTTCGTTTTGTTTTACTGTAATTCTGTGAAGCCTCCAAAAATGGAGATCGATTTGCTCGCGCAAGCACAGTATGTCGCTTTTCTTCAGCTACTATCTTTTCAATTTTTTGTTCAAAGCAAGGAATACCGTTGGGTATGCGAATGGCATGTAGACAAAGTCGTTTATTTTTATGAACTTTTGATCGTTAACACTCTTCAGATCGAAGGTGCTGGAGAATTTGTTTTCTATTAACTGATATCTACGTGAGAATTAATATAGACCTAGATACGTAAAATAGTTTGTGGCATGGTTGTTGTCAATAATCGATCGTCTCCGATATCGTTCATTCGAAATTCCGAATAGTTATGGCAAAGTAGAAAGCTCTTCTATAACAGTCTAGAAGTTTTTTGTCCTTCTGAATCGATAAACAATTGATCAGTTGCAAATGATAACGTGATTTTTTAGCGATCGACTAACGGTTGATAGATTGGAAAATATAAATCGTGGTTCCACTGGTAGTCAGCATATAGACAAGGCTGGTCTTTTGTTAGTAAACGGTATCTTTACATGTTCGTCTTGCTTTTGAATGTCTGTACCTAGCTCTTCTACTAATGTAGAAAGTTTGATATTCTAATAAATAGATTTTCTATAACTGATGTCGCGTACACACGTCATCGTGTACTTTCTGATTAGTCGGTAGAAGCCATTACAATGTGAGTTTGCGTTGCGACGCCGCTGCATCGATGCCTTTATGAGATGTAGATTTCGGCATGCAACCTTACACGACTAACAAACGATGAATTCTTCGCTTTTTAATGAGAACATGGTGCTGCAGCTAGTGTGACAGTAAACGGGTTGGAGGTGCGGGTAACGAATTTTGTAGATCGATGGCAAGAACAAACCTGTGATAATGACCCTTTATCCCACATGCTGACTGTAGTTGAACAATTTTCACGCAGATGCTGTTTGTCTACCCGACATGTGGCCAGTTTGTCCATGGACAGCGGATACAGCTTTGGTATGGTTGTCTTCACGTTTTTAGAAGAGGTTGTGATGAAACCGCCTGCAATGTTGCATGCAACAACATTTTCCTAGGCCGCTTCCAGGTTCCTCCCGCCTTTCATGGAGATGAATTGCGGATTAATAATGCATGCGATTGCTTTCAAATTTCAGATGAACTTATCTGAGCTGCAACCATTTTCTTGTTTAGCGGTTGTCTAGCAATACCGCGCAAAAATAGTTTTTCTGTCGTTTTTATTGCACAAAAATAGATTACAATGGAATGGAGGTTCATAATCAAAGATGTCTTGTAAGAATCACAATAAATATGTACCGGGGTGGCGCAGTAGATAACGTACCTGACTTCCTTGGCATTGGACTTAGCTAGTTTGATATAACAGATAAGAAATTTAAAAAGAACGATCTTTTATTTTCGAAAGCCGACCAATTTTACTTCGTAACTGATTGTTTAGAATACCTTCGAATGTTTAAAATTGATTTATGTCATCGGAGCTGTCTTTAACCTATTGACGTTACTCACGACCATTTCCATTCAATTCGATATTCTTTATTAATATAGTCGGTGATCATGACCTAAAATTTGATGAATACGTTTTTAGTTAACGTCAACTTATATAATATATAGAGTTTGTTTGCATACCATACAATTCACTTTGAATATGTGAGAAAACTGGCTAATTGAAACAATCAAAGATCACTTTGAACAAGCCAATGTCTCGAAATGTTCAATTATTCTCTGTTGAGTCGAAACTCATTGCTGTCAGAATGATGAGATAGGGGATGATTAAAAAATGGAAGACTTTATAAATCTAATATCCTCCCATATATCAAGACTCATGACCAACAATTCAAGTCACTTTGTTCCGTACCACTCTTGAGGGTCTGTGGAAATTATTTGTGTGACTTCAGCTGAACTGAAGTATGTTAATCGAGACTCGAACCGGTACTGTGTGTGTTGGCAACCGTCAGTCTCGAGAGACTATGGTGTTTGTCACTCCGCTTTGATTTATCCAGTATTTTTTCATTTATATAATAATCTCTTAATTTTCTAACTTACTCTATTCCTGTTTCTGTTGGTCTGATTTTGTTTTATTTTTTCTTCTTCTTACATGCTTTTAACTTTAATTTCATTTGTGTGACATTGTGAATAATAATAATAATAGGGCTTATCGTTTCATTTATTTTTTGTTATTAGCATTTTTATCCTCCATATTGGTAACATTAATGTGATCAGTATTTTTTATGTTATGATTGTTATTCCTTTATTTTTACTACTGTTATCATCTGAAATTATTAATTTCATTTACGATTTTTCCATTTAACATTTTCTCTAACATTTATGTTTTTTTAATACATCGTCGTCTGTGACCGTAGAGGCCTATACCAGACAAGCACATTTTACCACAGCCACTACAGACAACGGGCGTTCGGCTTTCAGAACGCATGTTCGGGTTTTTTCTTATCTCGCGACTTCATGTGGTCTTGGTCTATTGTTTCAGCTGCTACGATCCGCTGCACGTTTTTCCCAGTTCACCAGGTCGATTTCTCCGGATTTGATGCCACGCTTGAGTATGTCCTTGTAGCGTAGGTTCGGTCTTCCGACTGATCTAGAACCAGCGGCAAGTTCACCTTAGAGCATGGCCTTTGGGATGCGGTTTTCATCCATTTGTGTTACATGTCCAATCCAACGTAGACGTCTATGAGTCAGGAATGCGAACATACTTTGGAGTCCTGCCCGTTGAAGGACTGCGTTGTTTGAGATGTGTTCTTGGCATTGTATATATAATATTCTCCGAAGATTGCGTAAGTGGAACACATTTAGTGTGTGTGAATGCATCGTCCATGTTTCACTGCCGTAGAGCAGAGTGCTCAACACGCAAGATTTGTAAACCTGTATTTTTGTATTGATAGTCAGCATTGGGTTTCTCCAGACGCGTTTGTGCAGTCGCGACATTATTGTTGCTGCTTTACCAATACGCTTGCTTAGTTCGGAATCTAAAGAGAGGTTACTAGAGATAGTGGATCCCAGATAAAGAAATTCATTTACTACCTCTAGTGTGCGCCCTTCAATCGAAATTTTTCGGCGCACTATTAACCCCTTGACCAGTGACTTCGGTTTTGTTTAAACTGATTGTTAGGCCGAATTCCTTGCAAGCGTTGGCGAAACAGCTTATTAGCCGCTGCAATCCTTCCTCAGAATGGGCCGTCAAGGTCGCATCGTCCACAAACAGCAGCTTCCTCAAAAATACTTTTCGAATTTTAGTTTTGGCCCGAAGTCGCGCAGGGTTGCATCGTCCGCCGTCGCTCTTAGTGTGAAGGAAAATCCCATCATTTGAATCCCTGTAGGCGTATGCGAGCAACATTGAGAAGAAAATGCCGAACAGTGTCGGTGCAAGCACACAACCTTGCTTTAATAATAATAATAATGCTTTATTTATCCCAAATGGGATGAATTTTCAGCAAATTACATGATTTTCCAATAGTACAAAAAGAAAGTGTTCATCCATCATGTTGTTTTTCACTGTCGTTCCATTTCATAAATCCGCTGTTTTCTAGGTCATTGTCATTTCTCCAGTTGAACACATCACCTGCGCCTTTATTACTCGTATCGGAATCACATGTAACTGAGTGGTGTTTTTGACGTGTAGCCGAATTGAAGGCCGCTTTACTCCATTCTTGATCGGGAATGTGCTTGAGGTTGAGCTATCGTATTGCACCGTGCCTTGCATGTCTTCGTGGAAGGCTACAATTATTTGCAGCAATTTTGGAAGGAAGCCGATCTTCTTCAAGAGTCTATATAATCCAGTTCGACTGACCATGTCAAATGCCTTTGTAAGATCAAAAAAGGTTACTTAAAGTGGCCTGTTTTGCTCACGACATTTTTCTTGCAGTTGCCTCAGGGAAAATATCATATCGGTGGTTGATCTTCCGGCGCGGAATCCACATTGAGTGTCTGGATAGACTCGTTCAGCTAGAATTTGCAGTCTTTTGAGTACCACGCAAGCGAAGACTTTGCCGACGACGCTGAGAAGGGAGATTCCACGGTAGTTTGAGCAGTCGCTTCGGTCTCCTTTGTTCTTGTACAATGTAATTATTTTTTTGATACTGTAGTTGGACTGGAGTACAGTCCTTTGTAGTATTCAGCCCACCTCCATCTTCTTTTGTCTGTCTGTAATGATGATGCCATTTGCTGATTTCAGTGGAGCCGTTTTGATAATTCATGGGCCAAGGGCTTTATTTATGCCCTCATACATGCCGCGGATTTTCCCGAAATCGGCGGCAGGCTGGATATTTTGGCATATGTCTAGCCAGTAGTTGTTTGCACATCGTCTTGAAGTCCGCTGGGCATCTCGTCTGGATTTTCAAAGATTTTCAATGGTTGATTCAGAGGGGTTATTTTTGTATTCAACGAGTTCAGTTCTTCTGGTTGCGAACATTGGCTCCAGTTCTGCGATGCTGGCTGTGAACCAATCCGAGTTTCGTCGGTCCTGTTTGCCCAAAACAGTGAGAGCTGTGCTTCGTATTGCATCGCTTATTTGTTGCCATCTGCTTTCGACGTCATTTGCAGAGCATGTGTTTAATTTATTTTCAATGGTTGTGGCAAAGCGATCACGTAATTCTTGGACGGCTACCCTACTACTGTTGATGCGGGGATGTCCCTTTATCCTTTGGTAGTTGATACGTTTAGGCTGCAGACGCACTTTGCTCCCAACGAGAGAGTGGTCTGTGTCGCAATCTGCACTGTGGTAGCTGCGGGTGATGATGAGGTCAAGTTGGTGCCAATGGTGGCTTCTCGGGTGTTCGAACGGACGCGATGATGTGGTTTCGTCGAGAAGAATGTGTTTGTCACACAAAGGTCATGATGAGCGCAAAATTCCTGTAGGCGTTGCCCGTTTTCATTTAGATTGCCGACGCCAAAGGAGCCGAGGCATCTTGGCCAAGATTCGCTGTCTGATCCTACTGGCGCATCAAAATCTCCAAGTAGATAAAGATGGTCTGAAGCTGAATCAAATCGTCTAGTTCTTCGTAGAAATGATCTTTTTCTTCCACTGTCGCTGAGAGTGTTGGTGCATAAACACTTACTAGATGAACGGGTCCGGCGGATGTGTTGAGCTTCAACGTGAAAATTCGAGGTGTATTTTTTCCACATATTTCCACATATTTCACGGCGAAGCCTACATCATGTTGACGAGGCTCGTTGAGTTCCTTTCCTTTCCAGTAGAATTTATAGTTCCTTTCGCGGAGGATGCCATATTCCGGTAACCTGGTCTCTTGTAGTGCAGCGATATCGACATTCAGTCTCGTGAGCTCAAGGCCAACTACAGCAGTTTTCCTCACAGTGTCCAGACCACAGTCGCTCACCGGGTTGAGAGGACCTAATGTGCGAACATTCCAGCTCGCAAGCGATAGATTTTGTTGTTTATTGGTTTTATTTGTGTTAGCGGGTGAGTTCGTTTAGCGTTTGCTTTTCGGTGTTTCTCCTAGCTCCAAGCACCCCCTTGAAGCAGACAGACATGGCGGGTCAGCATCTTATTGGCTGGGGGCGGGCGATAGCTGACCAATAGAGCGCAATGGCCCTCCCCAACGTTGGTGGCAGCCCGTGGCGTCGAAAATGCTTACGCCAATCAGCTTCGACTTATAACCCGTATCTGCTTACCACCCTTTGTACCTAAAAGTGATTTATTTGTAAAAGGTTTGATTTTGTATGTGTGATGTTTGCAGAGTGACTGCCGGAAAATGGATATGGAGAACCTGGGATTCCCCAGAACGCCAGGATCCCCCTCTCGGTCTCACTGATGGAATCCAAAGGAAAGCCTTGCAATATATTTGGCATCAGCTTGACTGCTGGAGTTGCCGAAAGAAAGATAGAGTTTATCTTCCAGTCGCCTTAGGGACTCCACTCCCGATTTTCTGTCTGGATTTACTTCCATAGCCTTTACTTCTCCCGAACCAATCTGCAAGGCAGCAGAGCTGAAACCCATCAGCATGGGAGCATTTTATTTCGGACTTGCTCTTCTCCTAGATAGACCTGCCTGAAGAGGCTAACGGGCTCTATCTGCCCGGGAAAGGTTGCAAGCAATTCGCGGCCTGTGACAGCTGCGAAGACGCAGGTGCTGGTAGCGACCATGAGCTCCCGCAGCATTGTGTCGCATATCGAGCGTCACAGCGTGAGAGTCGGTGAAGAATATGTAGTCCTCAGAAATGTCGAGTTTCTTTACAGTTCAAATGAGTGAGCCATTCAGGATTTTCAGCTCAGGCGTTCGCCGCGTCGAAGAGAGACTTATACTTTTCCACATACCAAAGCATTGTAAGAGCCATATCTTTTCGACAATTTGAGCAATGCTGCTCTACATCGACTCAAAAGATGGACCAGATCGTTCTCTATACAACGAGCCTACTTAGGAGCAGTAGTTTTGAACCTGATTAAAATAATCAATTTTTTAGTAGAATGATATTTCTAATCTTTAGATTTATATAGTAGCTAAGATTGAGACGCAATTTATTGCTTATCCTGTACAAAGCCGAATAAGAAAGTGACTAGAGGTTATAATTCTGGAAATGTTACAGCTTTTTAAACAAGACTGAATGCTCATTTGCAAGTATTGTTTGGTATTTGAATGCTATAATTTTTAGTTATTTGTCAACATCATTCGTAATAAAATCAATAGTTACTCGTCAACAAGACTAGGAAATTATTATTCTTACTTTGAGATTAAGAAAAAGCGCTATTTTCTAAACAATAACTTACTCAGGTATTAAACAAATGAAACTTTCTTAATCAAGTTGTAATTGAAGCAAGATCGGGAACAGCAGTGACCTACCGGTACTATTTTTATACTAAATACGTGTATTCAAGTCATATCTTCCTCTTGTCATCACATGTTAAGCATGTAACCCATCAAGGATAATATAAATTTTAAGTAAATCAGAGGAGATGTTGTTGACAGCCGCGGTCACATCCGAGAGGTAGAGACTTCTGTCGTCGTGAAACTATTATACACTTTCAGCTTTGGACTGGGATGAGTTGTAGAACAAAGTTTCTTGTTAACAATCGGCGTATTGTATTATTTTAATACAATACGCCGATTGTTAACAAGAAACTTTGTTCTACAATGACATCCCAATCGGTTACAAGCATTTTTAAACTTATTTGGATGAGTTGTCTTTGAAATGTTCGCAATTCGCTTGACTTTACTATATATCGTCATTTCTCTTTACACTTTAAATAATCATCGTTTCGGTTCGGGGATTCATGAGCTTGTTGAGATTGCAAGTATGTGCATAAATATCGTATTGGTGTCAAGCACTTTATTTGATGAGGTTACTGATCACTGCTTTTTTCCTATTTTTTGTATTCATATTTCAATATTTCGTACAATGCTTAAACTGTTGACTTCAAGATTGCTGGCTGTGAAGATTGAGCATCTTTAAAAAAATAAATCATGCTTACTGTCATTAAGAGATCAATGAAAATTTTTTTACAGTTCTACCTTTCTCTATTTTGAATCGCCATCAGGTCTTTCAAGAAATCAAAGTGAATGCTACTAATTAATATTTCATTATCGTAGTTTCTTTCTTATTCTGAATCTCTTTAGATGCATAACTGTCAAACCCACGCTTGAAGTCCGCTAATCTATCATGTCTGCTAATTCGAAACCTAGTTTGGTCATACTTTACGGCAGTCAAACAGGCGTTTCACATGCGCTAGCTGAACGCTTGTATGGGCAAGCTAAATTCCTGTTTGGCAAAAACCTGTCGGTCTCGATAACCTTGAGCTCCATCGATGAATATCCACGTATTTTACAACTTTATAAGGAGACCAATGTGCTGCTATTCATTTGCTCAACCACAGGGAATGGCGTTCCTCCTGATAACATGCTCCAGTTCTGGCGACGTATAATGCGCAAAAACCTACCTATTGGACATGCTCTTCCCGCGTCTCTTCGCTATACAGTCCTTGGCATCGGCGATTCTTCTTATCCCCGATTCAATGTGGTGGCCAAAAAATTGTACCTTCGCTTAGCTCAACTCGGTGCTTCTCCCTTCCACTTTTAACTGAAGAGGATAGAGAACTGGCGACGTTGGGCGGTCTTAAAATGTGTGGACTTGGATTAGCCGATGAACAAGCTGATTTGGGTGTGAATCGTTGGCTTTCTTTGTGGATACCCCGGTTGTGGGCTTATCTAAGCAACGCGTGGGATGTCGTCCTGCCAACCGATCTCGATTGGTCCACACTAACTAGTATGAATGTGATTGCTGCTTCATGGCCCAAATTTGCCATCGACGTTGTGGATGGCCAGCAAGAAAATTCGACGAGTGATGTAGAGAACGTCATGAAATTCGGACTGAATCACATTCTAGATCTGGTAACAGTAGACAATAAAGTTGTTTTTGATTCAAAACCCATCCCCTCATCAGCTCAGTGGTTTCAAGTGGTTGAAAACAAACGCGTTACTGCTGAAGATCACTTCCAAGATACGCGTCTCATCACCTTAGAGCCAAGCGTAAGTTTTGATGTTCAGTTTTGCTTATTGTATCTAAGCGGTTATGAAAAATGATTCTTTTCTTCTGATCGCAGCTGGTAATTTGTTTTTTATTACGAAATATTTTTGTCTACAAGGAAAGGGAAGACCCATGATCAATGTCCCCTTGTAAGAAACTGAACAAACGCACAATGCCAAATAAATAAATAGAGAATTGTGAATGAGCATGTTTGACTGAAGAGCGATTGGCTACCGTCAGTCTCGAATGACTATGGTTTTTGTCACCCCAGATATTTTTAATTATCTTTTTCGTTAGTCTGTACTTCCAGTTTCTCACTTTTTGCATTTGGATATGTATTCATAGTTTTTCATGATTACTTTTATTTTATTTACTGCACCGTCGTCTGTGCAGTCGAGAGACCTATGCTGGACAGGCAGATTTTTCCAGTTACTACAGGCAGCGGGTGCTTGATTTCGGACACACGAGCTTTGTTCGGCTGTTCTCTTGATCCAAGGCTTCATGTGGTCTTTGTCGACATTTGCAGCTGCTGCCTTGATGAGGCTCCTTCAGCTCTTTCGGTCCGCTGCATGTTCTTCCCAATTTGCCAGGTTGATGCCTCCGGTTTTTCATATCCCGCTTGCAGACGTCCATATAGCGTAGTTTTGGTCTTCCAATTGATCTCGAGCCATTGGCAAGTTCACCAAACAGCACAGTCTGACTGAAGAGCAAGAAACTGGAAACTCAACCCAGGGGCTCCTATACGTTGAGCGGTGGTTCTTCCCCGGGCGGTCAGTCTGTTTATTTTCACAGATGTAAAACCTTCGAGCAGTTGCATTATATAATTGATAGGGTCTGTCGAACCAGGACTCGTTTGCTATGCACCCAGTCGTGTTTAAGTGCTTCGTGCGGTTTTATTAGT
Source organism: Sinotaia quadrata (assembly GCA_028829895.1). Classification (NCBI taxonomy): domain Eukaryota; kingdom Metazoa; phylum Mollusca; class Gastropoda; order Architaenioglossa; family Viviparidae; genus Sinotaia; species Sinotaia quadrata. Next base: position 4,583,187 of record JALGAQ010000009.1, read on the forward strand.
CGATTTTGAATTTGTTCAATTCGTTCACACCTAAAATAAATCACTCATTTACCAAGTGGTTCATGGATGGTAGTTTAGGTCAGCTATTGCTTTAACTTTACCCTTGTTGTTAACTACTTTTAATCAAATATTCTCTGTTTGTTGCTAATCTGTCATTTGTCGAAGTCGGTTGTTGTAACACAGTACTCATATATTCTGAAAATCTGGGATTGCCCATTTAACAGAATCGTCACGAAGCTCCGAAATTCTATCAACACATTCGGTTAGTTTAGATAGTCATGGAAACCCATACGTTACACTATCTTGCCTCTCGGTGGGATATATATATATATCCCAAATGGGATGAATTTTCATCAAGTTACATGATTTTCCAATATTAGAAGAAGAAAGTGTTTCCATCATGTTGTTTTTCACTGTCGTTAATACTTCATATATCAGCTGTTTTCAAGGCCATTGTTATTGTTCCAGTTGAACACGTCATCTGCGTCCTTATTACCCGTATCGGAATCGCATGTAACTGAGTGGTGTTTTTTGACGTGTGGCTGAATTGAAGGCCGCGCCAAAAGTACTAAGCAATATTCCTAGAGCCACATGGTGGAGTACTGGATCAGTTTATAATTATTGCCCTCCATCGGTTGTACGCACATAACATTATGCAGAACGCTTCCTTTCAAGTATACTGAATACAATCTCAAGACCAGTCTCTTTTAATTGAATCGGTCATATCACTCTATCCACTGTATCATGCTGGATGTTGTTGTTTGCTTCGAACAGGCTGTATTTTATCTACTGCCTCCTCGCC
>JALGAQ010000009.1:4584088-4605671 GCA_028829895.1 Sinotaia quadrata
CAATGCTGGGAGGAAGGAACTGTTCCACAAGAACTTCGAGATGCAAAAATAATTACATTGTACAAGAACAAAGGAGACCGAAGCGACTGCTCAAACTACCGTGGAATCTTCCTTCTCAGTGTCGTCTGCAAAGTTTTCGCTCGCATCGTTCTCAAAAGACTGCAAATTCTAGCTGAACGAGTGTATCCAGAAACTCAATGTAGATTCCGCGCTGGAAGATCAACCATCATTGTGATATTTTCCCTCCGTCAACTGCAAGAAAAATGTCGTGAGCAAAACAAGCCAAATTATGTAGCTTTTGTTGACCTCACAAAGGCATGTGACATGGTCAGTCGAACTAGATTATATAGACTCCTGAAGAAGATCGGCTGCCCTCCAAAATTGCTGCGAATGATTGTCGCCTTCCAAGAAGATATGCAAGGGACGGTGCAGTACGATGGCTCAACCTAAAGCACATTCCCGATCATGAATGGAGTAATGCAAGGTTGTGTGCTTGCACCGACTCTGTTCGGCATTTTCTTTTCAATGTTGCTCCCACATGCCTACAGGGATTCAAATGATGGGATATTTCTTCACACCAGGAGCGACGGCGGATTATTCAACCCTGTGCGACTTCGGGCCAAAACTAAAATTAGAAAAGTATTTTTGAGGAAGCTGCTGTTTGCGGATGATGCGGCCTTGACAGCCCGCTCTGAGGAAGGATTACAGCGGCTAATAAGTTGTTTCGCCAATGCTTGCAAGGAATTCGGACTAACAATCAGTTTAAACAAAACCAAAGTCATTGGCCAAGAGGTTAATAGTGCGCAGGAAATTTCGATTGAAGGCCGCACACTAGAGGTAGAAAATGAATTCCTCTATCTCGGATCCACTATCTCTAGTAATCTCACTTTAGATTCCGAACTAAGCGTATTGGTAAAGCAGCAACAATAATGCCGCGACTGCACAAACGCGTCTGGAGAAACCCAATGCTGACTATCAATAGAAAAATGCGGATTTACCGGTCTTGCGTGTTGAACACTGCTCTACGGCAGCGAAACATGGACGCTACATTCACAGCAGCAACGCAAACTAAATGTGTTCCACTTACGCAATCTTCAGAGAATACTACACATACAATGTCAAGATCACATCTCAAATAACGCCATCCTTCAACGAGCCGGACTCCAAAGTATGTTCGCACTCCTGGCTCATAGACGTCTAGCTGGATTGGATATGTAACACGAATGGAAGAAAACCGCATCCCAAAGGCCATGCTTTACGGTGAACTCGCCGCTGGTTCTAGATCAGTCGAATGACCAAACCTACTCTACAAGGACATAGTCAAGCGTGACATCAAATGCGGAGAAATCGACTTGGTGAACTGGGAAAAACGGGCAGCGGATCGCAGCAGCTGGCGGAGTGTCATAAACGCAGCAACTGAAAGAATAGCCCAAGACCACAAGAAGTCGCGAGGTAAGAAAAAACCGGAAGATAACATGTGTTCTGAAAGCCGTACGCCCGTTGTCTGTAGTGGCTGTGGTAAAATGTGCTTGTCCAGTATAGGCCTCTACAGCCACAGACGACGATGTATTTTAAAAAAACATAAATGTTATAGAAAATGTTAAATGGAAAAAATCGTAAATGATATAAATAATTTCAGATGATGACAGTAATAAAAATAAGGGAATAACAATCATAACAAAAATACTGATCAAATTAATAGTAACGATATTGAGGATAAAAATGCTAATAACAAAAAATAAATGAATCGATAAGCTCTACTATTATTATTCACAATATCATACAAATGAAATTAAATTCAAAAGCAGCTAAGAAGAAGAAAAAATAAAACAAAATCAGACCAACAGAAGTAGGAATAGAATAAGTTAGAAAATTAAGAGATTATTATATAAATCAAAGCAATATTGGATAAGTCAAAACGGAGTGACAAACACCATAGTCTCTCGAGACTGACGGTTGCCACCAACACATTATTATTATTATTATTATTATTATTATTATTATTATTATTATTATTATTATTATTATTATTATTATTAAGCAAACGGGACAAGGATTACAGAAAGTGAACATGTTACAAGTTAGATGGCAATGGATGTAGTCTTGGGGGACCGAATCATGTAGTTCAAGGTTGATCGGTCAGATTATTTCCACTTTGAACGGTTGGTTTGTTCGATTTTAGTAAGAACAGCCAGTGGTTCAGTGATTGCCATGCTTGCCTAACTGACCTCAGCTAGTCAGGTTGGAAATTCTAAATCACCTAAGCTTAGACTGGTCTGAATCACAAAAACCAACTCAGAAATAACAGATGAGCTATAAAGTGAGAATGCAGACGTAGAGGCCATCGTAAGAGACGTGAGTATCACCAGAATTGGACTGCGACTAGGACACAATTGAAGATAAACGAAAAATGCGGACACCGATCTAGTTTCGTATATAATGACAGTCGCACACTTTTCTGTTCCTTTTTATCTGGGCATAGTAACAGAGCTAAGGGTCGCTAGAAGGATACAGGACGCCGATTGTTACCAAGAGACTTTGTATTACAATGAACTTAGAGAATAACAGTGTTCATGAACAATAGTGCATGTAATGTCGTTCAGTCATGATTAGCTATTTCCACCATCGTCAATGGGCTTTCTTAAGAGAATATATATTTCACAAACTTGTAGTTATAAGTAATTTGGCCAAAACACGCAAAAAATTACAAACAATGTGTTCAAGGTGGTGATAAGCGAACCATGATAAGTATGCCACTGACTTCAACTTTCGAGCCTGATAACAGAATGTTCTGAAAACATACGGTGCTGCCGGTACGATCAAACAGTGAGACCCGTAATCGTTTGATAACCAAACATGTTCCATCCGTCCTCCTAAGTCTAACAGGTTTAAGTTTTTCTTTGATCTGGCGTGTCTTGTGTTCCTTTTTCCTTAATTTTCTCCACCATTATGATTTCCCACTTCTGTTGCAGATTGTCCTGTTCATTCAATACACATGTGCTGCTTGGAGCGTATATTGCTCAAATGACTCTGGGTAATGCTCGTTCACGGCACGGGGTGGACAGATATCTCAGCTCTGACTCTATGTCCAAACAACTTTCCTTAGGAGCTTCGCTATCTGATGGTTACAGTTTGAGTTCGCATCAAACCTGCAGTCTGGCAGAACCAGAACTCAGCGATGATAACGTGGTGTGGACAGAACGATCGAGTGTAGTTCAGGAAAAGTCTGCTACCATTGGAGCAGTTTCCATAACGCCAAAATCATGCAACGATGGTCCTTCCTCGGGTAACACTTCTAACCACTGGGTTTATTTAAACATTTTGCCACATTTGAATTGGCACGTCATTCGGAAGTCTCCTATGCCAGAAAGTATTACTACTGAGTGCACTTCCATCTCATCTCACAGTGGCCCGCAACTGTTATCTCGTATCATACGTCGCCATCGTAAATTGAGGTGAGTGAATTCACGTGATCTGATGGTTCATAAAAGTTGAAAACGTTTTGGTATTGCGAAGCCATCAAGCTATCGATACACTGAACTTACAAGCAGGCCATTTTGATGTTTCGCTGGTATAAATAAGCGAAAACTCCAACTGAATTCTTATATTCCATTATGATGGAATTGCAAAATATTATTGGTGAAACTTTGGCTTTTCAATCACATCTAATGCCAAAAATAATATAGGATTACTGAATGTAAGTGTTTAAACCGTCGCCATATTGTGTTAGACAATCAGTTAACATGCGAACCTATACACAAAATATAATATAATGCTTTATTTTTCCCCATTGAGATGATTTCAACCAATTACATCATTGGTTACCGTCAGTCTTGTAGGTCTCTAATGTTTTCCATCCCAGATAGTTTTTGATTTTTCCTTGTTTTTTCAGTTTGTACATCTAGTTCTTGTTTTTTCTTACAAGATTTCATTTTTATCCGATTATTTTTGTCTAACTTTTCGTATATACATTTGTGTGAGTATTCATTCTTTTACGTTTACTTTTATTTTATTTACTACACAGTCGTCTGTGACTATTGAGGCCTACGCTAGAGGGGCAGATTTTTCCAGTTACTACAGACAACGAATACTTGACTTCGAAAGCGTCTCTTCTCTTTCTCCGCGCCTTCATGTGTTAGTGGCCGACTTTTACAGCTGTTACCTTTATGAGGCTCCTCCAGCTATTTCGATCCACTGCATTCTCTTCCCAGTTCACCAGATCGATGCCTCCGGATTTTATATCCAGCTTGCAGATGCCTATGTAGCGCGGATTCGGTATTCCGATTGACTCTGAGCCATTGGCAAGTTCACCCAATTCTTCTTTTCATGTGGCCGAACCAGCGCAGACGTTTGTAAGCCAAGAGAACAAACAAGAGTGTGTTGTTGGAGATGTGATCTGGCTAATTTATGCGTAGTATTCTTCAAAGATTTTGCAAGTGGAAGACGTTGAGCCGGCGTTGTTATTTTCGCTACCGTTCAAGAGGGTGCTAAGCACGCCAGATTTGTAAATCTGCATCTTCATGTTAACAGTCAGCATCGGGTTGCTCCAGACTCGTTTGCTCAATCGTGACGTTGTTGTTACTGCTTTTCCAATACACGGCTGAAAGAATAAACCGCCGTCTCTACCACTCATTGAGTCGGACATTCCGTGCCGCAACACTCTGCAGCTGGTTTACTACCGGACCATTGATACCACTGGACCTCAAAGATAAGGTACCAGTCCTCGACCAATCTATGGTGATATATTCATTTTCCTGCTGTTGTACAGCGGAATACGTTGGCCGCACGACCAGGTGTCTATTACAGAGAATCAGAGAGCATCATCCGGCCTGGATTGGAACTGGTGTAACCAAATCCGTCACCAGCGCCATACAGCAACATATACTCCAGACGGACTATCAAGTATCCTTCGAAGAAGCGTTTCGTGTAAGCTACAAAGTCTCGAACCGGCAGCCGAAAGGCGTTCGGACTAAAATCTTATCAATCGCTGAAGCGATTGCTATTCGTCATCGATTGCCAACATTATGCGTTCAGAAAAGACTAACACATGGAGCATCGACCACCTGCAACCAGTCGATTAGTGATGTAAGATTTATCGCCGGACTTGATAAGTGAACCATCCATCGATCGATCTTAATTTACTTGTACAAAGCATATATAAACTCTGTATAAACTGTAATGTATTTGAGCTGATGAAGAATTACCGAATGTGATCACACCTCAACCTGTTTGTTCTATCTATCTATATATGGGAATAATCCATCAATTATTTCGGATTCTAAGGAGTGGATCCCAGGTAGGAAAGCTCATTTACTACCTAGCTCATTTACTACTACTACTACCTTCAGTCAAATTTCCGACGCACTACTAATCCCTTGGCCAATGACTTTGGTTTTGTTTAAACTGATAATCAGGCCGAATTTCTTAAAAGCATTGGCCCGAACATCTTATTAGTCGCTGCAATCCTTTTTCAGAATGAGGAGTCCATGCCGCATTGTCCGTAAACAGTAACTTCCTTGTGAACGCTTTCCGAATTTTTGGTTTTGCTCGAACTCTTGCCGGGTTGAATAATCCACCTTCACTCCTAGTATGGAGGAATATCTCATCATTTGAGTTTCTGTAGACGTTTGTGAGCAGCAGCGATAAGAACACTCCAAACAGCGTTGATCCGAGTACACATCCTTCCTTCATGCCGTTTTTGATGTTATAGTTTCCTCATGTTGAGCCATCATAATACACCGTACTTTGCATATCTTCATGGAAGCCGACGATCATTTGAAACAATTTTTGGGGGACAGCCTAGTTTCTGCAGGAGCCTGTACAATCCCGTTTGTCTGATCACGTCAAATGCTTTTGTAAGAACAAAAAAGGCGACGTAAAGTGGTTAGCTTTACTGACGTCATTTTTTCCAATTGCCTCAGGAAAAATATCATATCAGAATCTACATTCAGTCTCTGAATTTACGCGCTCCGCCAGAACTTGTACTCTGCTGAGTACGACGCGGGTGAAAACTTCGCAGCCGACATTTAATAGGGAGATACTCGGTATTTTAAACAGTCACTGCGAGCTCATTTGTTCTTGTATAATTTCTTGTGGGATGGTTCCTTTCTCCTCGCACTGGCGTAATAGTTGGTGCATTTGCGGGAGTAGAGAAGCCCTAATTCCAGCTTTCAGAACCTCAGACCCATCAGTGACAAGGAGGCGATTTGGGTTAATCTCCAAAAACAAATTCAGAAATGAAATAACACTCAACGCACCAAATATCTATGGTTTCTCGAGACTGTCATACGTAAAGAGAGCATATTCATGTTCTAAACTGTGTGCTAGATGTTCCTATACGCTTAGAGTAAGTTATTTTGAAAACTTTTTAATCTCCGTCAGTATTTTTTTAGATTTTTTTTGTTAAGCCCGTCCTTTTCCTGTCTGATCATAGTGAATGCCTCATCCCTTTCATAGAGGCTCAACTCAATCGACCTTGTGTGCAGATCATCCTGCTTTCTAAAGTGTATTTTGTACTCATCATCATCATCGTGACATTCTTTTCATTTCTTCAGTCCACATGCTGCTCTGGATGATTTTCTGAAAACACCATAAATTGAATATGGATCTAAAAACTAAACACTTATCATCACTTCCTAAATGCTTATCAGATATTTTGTCTAACAGTATCTTGAATTTACATTAAACTACGTGATTCCTCTCCTTCACTTCTTTTTTCTCGTGTGTTGACTATTAAGTGCCATGGGATCGAGATATTCAATGATTTATTATTGTGGCTTTCTCGACCTTTGTACTGTTTTCACATTGTGAATCGGTGCGTGAGCTACTCTGACCAAAAATGTCTTCGTTTCAGTGCAATTGTTCGTTATCCTTTTTCAATGTATTATTTCTTTTTGTAGAGGAATGTCACGGGATACAGCTGAATGGGCCTTCTTGAATTGTGTGAGGAAACTCGCTTTCTACGGTTTGGAATTGCATGAATTGAAGGTAAGAGGAGCTAACCTTTCAATAATGACATCAATTGCTGGATGAAACTCTCTATTTAACCTAACTAAACATTGCAAGCTAAACTGTAATCAAAGGCATCATTTTCACTGCTATATCCTGCTATATCCTGATCAACCGCATATGAAATGGAACTACGCTCCAATGAGTCAAAGATAACGATGCGTAATGTTGGAGTTGTCTTCATTATCTAGCAAGTCCAATTGTTAGAGCTGCCATGGCACTCTAATGTGCCCAAGAGATAATTGTCGACACGGCACAGCAACCTTTGTTCTCCGATATGAGTGACGTTCATGTATGACGTAACGTATGACGTGAACTTTCGTTGGCCTAATTACCTTTTTAACCAATCTTTAAAATAGCATTCGCTTTTTAACTTTGATTACTCGTCTACAGACTCTGGACTGACTAGCGTGAACTTGCCAATAAACATATACTTGTCCCACATGGTGTTCTGAATTAACAGTAGTCAGGTCGGGTCCGATTCGACTTAATTGTGGTGGATATTTCAACCTCATAATCCCTGCATTCCACTACAGTAGTAGGGGCCTCTTGCATGCCATTTTCACGCTTATCAGTTACGTGGAATGCTCTAAATACCTGGATAATTATGTTGAAATTTCTATGCTAATAGCCCACATCCTCAAATTCGGCAATTTTATCCTTAACCATTTTATTCTCCTAAGTTTCTGTACTCATGCTTAATGATGCTCTACTTAAAATCATCGATCACTTTGTTCAGTTGGGGAGTTAGATTACCATTGTGGAGATATTGGTGCCGAGGCTGACCTCCGCATTACAAAAGCTAGATTGGCGTTCCTTAATCTCAAGCGTCTTTGTCATAGGTGCGACGTAGGTCTTGCCTTGAAATGCAGAGTCTACCGTACGACTATGCGCCCTGTGTTACTCTATAAATGCGAAACTTGGCCACTTTTGTAGATAGTTGCCGACATTCTGTGTTCGAAAACCACCTTTTCCGAAGCATTGCTCGCGTTCAATGGCAACACCATGTGAATAATGACGACGTTCGACACCGCGTCTTAATGGTAGATAGTTCACCATTGAGTGACCTGATTTCATTTCACCGACTTCGTTGGCTGCGGCACGTTCTTTGTATGCCTTCCCATCGCTTACTTCAGCGTGCCTTACTAGCTCTTCCTGGACCTGACTGGATGAGGCAGCATAGCGTTCAATCCATGACTTGGTGGCGGAGCATGAAGAACCTAATGATCAATCTAAATCCTATCGCCTCTTTTGGACTACCAGGACCGAAAGACCAATGAGACCCAATGAAAGACATGACGCAAAATAGTAATCAGTGGCGTGTTTGCTGTCTTGCATGCCGTAATTGATCCTTTCCCTCCTCTCCTCCCACCTATTTCCTCTTCCAAAAAAGGACAAAAACGATATGAAGATAAAAACTTATAAAAGTACAAAAATATGTTGAACCAAAAATTGTTACACATATTCATTTTTCCTTTTCCCCCACTTGGATTTTTTGTTTTGTAGTCTCTGATTCTGTACATACTTGGCGCCAAGCCTGTTTTTACAGGTCGGTGTAAATATAAATATAATATGAATTTGAATGATATGACTAAAAATAAAAAACACGGAATGTAATAATATAATATAAATATGGCAATGGATTAGTTAAATTATCGAAGTCCTAGACTAAAGCGCTATGCAGCCTTATATCAAATACCTTGGTAATTGTTAGTTAACATATTTTCGTTTTTTTCTACGATTTTATTGTCATTCAGGACATCTCTGTTCAGCTTGATTATGGATGGACCGATAAACATTTCCCCGTCCTACGCCGATCTCTTCGCCTACTACGTCGCTCTAATACATGGTATCCATCTCCTAACAACCAACAAGAATTTTATCCGTTGATCCCGTTTTCTGCAGCTATCAGACCTCAACATGGTACGCGTTCAATTTAATCGTTTTCTTTATGTTTAGCATCCTGTGTTCACGTCGTGGCACATTGATGCATATTAACTGAAAAGATTTTCTCCATGTATTGACGAGTTTTTTCTCAAACTAACTCTTATTTTCTAGATAAGTTCCCATCCTTCGTTTGACTTTTGCTTGATACTGGTAGTATAGCCGGTGTCAACCTCTGCTTATTGCAGATAAAGTAGTGGTCAGATCTAGTATCGAACTTAGACCAGCACACTCGCGGCGAGGTTCTAAGCCACTCGACGATGGTCATGAATGAGAGATTGCTTCAATTTTTGTTTATTCTGTGAGCATTCTGCAGATATATATATATATATATATATATATATATATATTCACCAGTACCCAATCTAAATGCACTGCACAATAAGCCGCTGGCTACTGTGCTTGAGTTTTTTTCTTTACTGTTAACTAGTTTATCTTTCTCACGTCATTCCGGAAAAATCTTCGTGGTCTTTATTTGCATTGCTTACTTGCTCACCTGTATTCGTACACTCTTTTCTTGTAGCCTTACTGTTAAAATATTGTTTGAATGTGTTGTGATTCCAAAGACTATAAGTTCATGGTGATGTCTATCAGTCTTGAGAAACTGAGTGCTTATCACCACGATTTATTTTATTTTATCTTCTTAGGTGATTTACTATGTTTTATTCACGCATTTATTATTTCATTTTTAAATTTATTATTCATTGTTTGTATTGTTTTTGAATTTATAAACTATTTTCATCACTGTTATGATTGATATTTTTTCATTGTATTTTACTTCCTGCATTCTTAACTGTGGAGGCCTAGACTCGATAAGTAAATTTTCCCATAGCTATTACAGGTATTTGTTTTTCTCATAGCTATTACAGGCATTTGTTTTCCAAATAGCGAGCGTTTTTCAGTCACTCTTCAGTCCCGCGACTTCAAATGCCCTTGGTCTAGTTTTGTAGATCCGATCTTTATGATGCTTCGCCAACTCGCGATCCGCCGCACTTCTTTTCCAGTCTCTTATGCTCTGCCTCTGGATTTAAGATCCCATCAGCAGACATCCTCATATCGTAGATTCGGCCTTCCGATTGATCTTGAACCACTGCGAAGTTCGCCCTGTAACAGCTTTCGGGATGCGGTGTTCATTCATTGGTTTCACGTAGCCAAACCTCGCCTATTTTGTGGTTCAGGAGAACGAACACACTCTGTAATGTGGCTCCCTGAATGGCAGCGTTGTTCAAAATGTAGTACTGCCCTTTCATTGTTAACATTCGCCGAGCGTTAGTTTCGGATGAGTCTATGTTTCGCTGCCATAGCGTAAAATGCTAGCAGGCAAGAACTGTAAACTTTCATTTTTTGTTGACAGTCAACAAGAGGGTGTTCCAAATGCATTTCTTCAGTCCTACCGCTTGTTTATTTCAAACTCCAGAGTGGGATTGCTAAAGAAAGGCGATCCCAGATAAAATAATTCATTCATCACTTCTAGTGTGTGGGCTTTAATCAAAAGTTTCGACGCAATGCTCACTTTTTTGTTTGAGCTGATAATCAGGCTGAATTCCTTAAAACCGTCAGCAAATTATCTTATTATTCGGTGTAGTCTTTCTTTATAACCGCAGTTAGTCACTTTGTCACGAAAACGCCCGGTCTTTCAATTTGATCCCAAGCCATGCAGGAGTTGAACAATCCATCATCACTCCTGGTGAGGAGCAACATCGCATCGTTTGAATCCCCTTGGCGTGTGTATGCAGCTGAAAGAAAAAAGAGGCAAGCAGAATTTGTGCAAGCACATATCCGTGCTTCAGTACGTTCTTGAGGAGGAACGTGTCTGACGTTGGGCCATCATACTGCACCGTGGCCTGCATACCTTCGTGGGAGACTAGGATCCCTTGGTTCAGACCAGAGTAATCCGATTGTCTACTTACGATATACATCAACTGGCTAGTTTCTGTCCAGTATTCTGAAAGTCGAAGTATAGAAATTCAATCAAGCGTGTGTAAACATTGAGAGTAACTATGATTCTCTGTCTTTACTCGTCATCGCGGTTCTCAAGGGAGCGGTTACTCATTCAACTGTTTTAGAGGAATCTGGTTGTCTGGAAAACTCCTCGTGCTCGTGCCAGAAAATACCGCCTACCCCAATGGGTTAGCTCATCTTAGTTCGGATTGAAAGTGGGACGTAATTATATCCTCACAGAGGATGTGGGGCGAAGGGTGCATTTCCACTCCCTCTGATTTGATGGCAACTGCTCTGTTAAGTGTCCTATGCTAGCGATCCCCCTTCCAATGGCTATTGAGATCGTGTGCAATTCCTCGCGGTACGAATGAATGCAGCACCCGTGTGTACACTGGATGGCACTCTTGGTTGCCCTGCTAGTGAAGAGGGGCTTAATATCCGCTTACTTGAGGCCCATTGCTGGGTGGTAAGCTAATTCCAGCCAAGTAGACTCAAATTAAAGAAGATGTGACTCCATCTTCCTAGGAAGAAATTCGACCGGTCGAAGATGTGGCTCACCTCCATGTGGGTAGTGTCAGTTGCTCTGTTTAGATGGCTAGACGTCCTATGCCAGCAGTCCTCTTCCAAGGGCTGTTGAGGCCGAATGCAATTCCACGCGATACAAACGTGTGAAGCACTCGTGGTCGCACTCGAATTGGGCTTTTCAGTTTGCCTGCTAATCGGTGGGCGCTTGTTATAGGTATACCCTCGTTCCTGGAACGACCCTCATGGGGGTGCCGTAAACTTGGTTCAAAGGCAGCGAGTATGCCTAAACTTCCCGATAAAGTCTGTGCTACGTAGGTTGGCTGCTGCCTTCCATCTGCTTCTTACCAAGTGGGGTTAGTCAATCTGCGAGACCAACTCTGTGTCAGGCCGACCGGGGTGTAATACCCTTCAGCTTCATCTATGCACCCCATAATATGGGATGTGTCTTCAGTAGTCGAAATATGTGATGCCAGAACGAGCAAATGTTTCATGTAAATCGTATACTGGTGTGTGCTGGTGTCAGTGTTAGTGATGCAGCAGATGAATTCTCCGAAGAAGTGCAGTAATGCGAAAATAATGTGAATTTCAAAAAAAGATGTTTTCATGTACTACCCTTCATAAACACTCCATTTGACATTGAGCTGTGCTTCCTTAGTGCCTTGATACAATTGTACCTAATGGGTCTATCTTTTCGGTTGTTAGTTCACCAGTAGAGCTCCGTGACTCCTTCCACCTTTAATGGTGGTCCATGGCGTCGAAGAGTGCTTTCACTAAACTGCTTTGACTTGGCACCCGTGTCTACGTGCTACCCTTTATGCGCAAAAATATATGGAGATTTTTGCAACGTTGGTTAAGCACTCTAGTTAGGTTGAATGCCGAGGAGGTAATATAGAGAACCTGAGTTCCGCAGCGATTTGCAGTGGACTGCCAACGGGAGAGAGTTTTGGAAAAGTGTAATTTCCTCATTCAATCTATTTCCCTCACGATCGATGAAGGCAAGGGATTAAAATTACAGATGCCCAAAGGCCAGGATAATTCTCTCGATAATTTGATCTAAAAGTAAGCTTAGCAATACATAGCTTACATATACATACATATATACAATACATAGCTTAGCAATACATACATCATTTGGACTGTAGGGACTTCCTAAAGAATGATAGAATTCATCCTTCAGTCGCCTAAGAGACTTTGCTCCCATTTTTCTGTCTGTACATTTCCCGAATCAATGTACAAGGCAATAGAGCTGAAACTTATAGCACTGAGTCTTAATTTAAGAGGCAATAATGATGTGGACTTATAGTTGTTAGATTCGTAGTTGGTTTGGGATCCAGTCATTGATAAAATCCATCATTCCCTATGTTTCAATCTCAGCACCGTAGAACATTTCCACGTTCTTTTTCAGTTCGATCTGTCTCAGCACCACGAAACTGTTTGTTTCGTCGCGCCTTGAATCGATACAGATCATTACGGAATGTTATTATATACCATGCCATCATGAGTACCTGTACGATTCAATTACCAAATACCTGCAAATTAGCGTTGGTTCCTTGGGTGGGCCCATTGTTACGCCAACTTAGGAGGTTCTCCTGTGTACGATCAGGCACGTATGCACGACGACGGGTATTAGGCTAGAAACCGGGCTTGTGCTCATCCTAAATGCAAACGAAAAGCCTTCGAAAGATGGTATTATAGTTGTAGTATCATCGCCACTCTTCCGTTCATCAATCAGATTATTCTAGACAGTGATCGATACAAAAGGTCGAATCGAGAAAATTTGAACTCATTCTGTGCATTGTTACGAATGTAAGAACAGTTCCGCCGCGATAACTATGCTGAAGACACTGAAAACCATTTGCTCCTCTCCGGTTACATCAAGTAGTGAAAATCCTGTTCAGGAAGATCAGCAAGTCATTCGAACTTAATCTTAGACGTAATTCGGTACGATTATGTCAGCAAACCGATTTAGAAAAATGTGGTGAACAGGACTTGTCCAAACTAATTTCACCGTCATCTACGAAGAAATTTCAGTTCCATGACACAAGATGTTCTTGAGATCACAGAGTAGAAAATGTTATATATTCACCCTATCAAACAGTTTGTGTGCGTTGGTTTGGAAGTTTGCTCCATAGAGATGAATTTGTCGTCTCAAAGGTACACCCTCGTACAAATCATCGATCTAGCTTTTCACGTGTTTGTCTGTTACCCTCAGTAGTGTACAGTATCATAATTTGCAACACCACTTAGTTTCTTAGCGCAGCTTTAATGTTATGCTCATCGCGATTGTGTGATCAGTTTATCTCCTCCGATTGTGCAGCAGATCGACGGGAGGATTACAGATGTGGAATTTTCCATGCGGGACTTGCTCTGTACCGTGGCCACGTTCGCATCGGTGTTATCCGATGGTCCATGATAGCTGAATTTACTCTGTGTCGCTCAACCTTCCATCTGCTAGTGAAGTCTAAGGTGAGCGTTCCTATCTAGTGTATTGAATTCTTTTTTGTTTCATCACTCCAGTGTTTCCAAAGCCGAATGTCTTAAGCTTCAAAGTCCTTCATTAATTGTTATAAATCTTTCATTTTTCATCATCTTCTTTTCTATAGGACGATGGATTAATATCACGTAGTCGGACCTTGTACAGCTTCAGATTCACAAATGCCGGACTTGCCGCTCGATTTTATCACTCTTGTGTTGACCACCATAAATACTTCAGGTGAGAATGTGTTTAGCCCCATGTGACCTCATTTTACAGACGTATGATAGTCGGTTTAGAATACCAGAGGTCTTGTGTGTGAGTCCTGACCAGCACGTATCGATCTGCTTTCCCATGGATTAAACGAGTGGTGAAACTTTAAACTATCACACTATTTCTGTGAGGAACCATTCAGGTCCCCTAACAGAGGGAGGAGGGAGGTTGTGAGCAAGCGCGACTTGTAACAGCTTCGAAGATGTAGATGCTAGTACCGACCATGAGCTCCCGCAGCCTTCTGATGCATATCAAGTACCACAACATAAGATTCGGTGTAGAATAGTAAACCCTGAATAATGCAGTGATCCCTTGAAGTTCGTCCGAAGAGCAATTCAGTATTTTCAGCTTAAGCGGTGCAGGTGTCTGGATAATCTACCGCGTCGATGATAGAAATAGATATCTTCTTTTCTCGAAGCATTTAGAATAAGCATCACCTTATAGAAGCCATATCTTCTCGATACTTACAGGTATGCTGCTCTACGTACGGTTAAAAAAATAGGCCAGATCATGCCCTATACAGTAAGCCTACAATAGAGGATTACTTTTAATCCGGACTAAAATAATCATTCTTTTTAGTAGGATCGTATTTCTCATCTGTAGCTCTATATATAAGCTAAGTTTGAGACCCAATTTATAATTTATGCTGAAAAAAACCGAGTAAGACAATGAATAGACGTTAGGGCAATCTACTCAGTTTATTTGAGAATAATGTCATCGTTCTGAATCATGGTACAGATTTTATATGTAATTGTTTATCGAATAAAAATGTAGGAATCGAGCGTTTTCTGTAATGGTCCTGAAGAGATAAAAGTTATTGATTTGTTCGAAAATGAAATATAAATATGAATAACAAATCACCAAATGAGTAATCAAAATTCCAAGATTTTTGTAGCTTATGAATATGACCAAACTGGAGCCGTATAGCGGTATGCAGTGCATGTTAGTAGATGCAAATTTCTGTTAAATGTTCATTTCAAGTCCCTTTTTCCGATTAAACTTAGTCTCAGTCTGTTGAGTTCACATCAGTGTTCAGAGTTGTCGAACCTTGAAATTTGTGTGAGTGGCCATCAAGACACCTACGATTTTAAGTGTTTAAACAATGATTGCTTACGAATGCATAAAAATAGTCTGTTGATTTATGCTAGTCTCTCTAGCAAAACAGCAAAACTGTTAGAAACTTCAGCACTCCTGTATTGTTTCACACTTGTCGTGCATTATTGTATTCCAAACATCCGCCGTCGTTGTGCCTATGTGTATTATTCATTTCAGTTAAGTTAGTCTATAATCTATGAAGTACTTGATGATCGTGGTTGTCTTCAGGTTAAGAATGTGGGTGCTTTCGTGGTTGTCTTGTGGCCTGTCATTTGCTCACGTTTTCATCGCCGTTACCTATGTATTCCATAGCAATGCTATATTCTTATTCACTACTCTTATTCGCTTTTGTAACAGACTGTATGATATGCATTCAAGAGACTATCGCATCAGAAATAGTTCTATTGGTGGCCAGTCGCCTCAAAAACAACGTGCGAGCAGTCGGTGCATCCCCGACGACGTGAGAAGACGAACCATACCTTTGGAAGGTTCAACGCTACAGAATACTGTAAGCGATACCAAACAAGTGGGACGGAGGAGGTCTATGAAAGGAAGTAAATATGAATTCGTAACAATTTGTGTATGCGTTATTCTAAAAAGCGGTAAACATGGGCTTATCTGGGATCACATTTCGATCTCCGAGTTTAATGGCAGCCTTCTTTAAAACTATCGTTCCCGCTCCATTTTAATCACCATGCGATTATCCTTGACTACTGCCATTCGCTCTGTAACTTAGATATGAATAGTGCTTTATCTATCCCAAATGGAATCAATTTTCAGCCATCAATATTCACTTTGTCCTTGAGTTGAAATACGCGAAACTCTTCATCATTTATGCCTACTAAACCTCTATCGGGGCTACATGCACTTGAGGTGGCGTTTACACGTGTGGCCAATACTTCAATATAAATTTTGAGTGCCTCGGGTTTCATTGTTCGATGTAAAGCAGTTAGGATTGGCTTTAACTACGTTGTCAGTATCACAGGTACCCGTATGATTTATTTACAGATGACGTGTAAATAAATGAATGTCACGGCAAAGAGAAATACGAAGATTAAGTAATAACTTATTCTTCATATTTCTCTTCGCCCTTCTCCTACACTTCCTAATGATGATTATATACAATGGAACCCCGGTTAACGGACCACTCATGGTCGCAAGAAAAGTGGTCCCTGAAATGGCGTGGTCCCCTCACCGGGCAGGTCCGCAACCGGGTTCCCATAGTATATGTATATATTCATAAATTGTATAATTGCCTCGATTTTTATTGTAAACATTACCTTCGGTTCGGCAACCCTAGGCCGTCTTCTCTACACATCGAATTTTCGCTACCACAGCCTTGTGGATCATATCCGATTATAATTAGATACAGTTATGAAGCAACAATAGAGTGCATTAGTGTATTAATACGTTTGATTCTTGTCTCGTTAGCGGGCTTGATGTTGCCCTTCGAACAAGATAGTATCAAGCAAGTATAGTGATTAGATTTATTTTTGTTTCTGTCCACATCAGATATCCCTTGGCTATCTTTCCTGTCATCATACCGTGCTGCTCCACGAACTCGAACTACTGAGCAACCGTCACCAACACCGGAAGTTGTGAATTCGCACGATCTGCAAGTAGGTCTCTGTATTCGCATGGAAACCACAATAACTGTATTCTAGATGTCTCACAGGTTATCGTTATCAAACTTATCCTGGAGATACTAGCTATACTTTTTGATTGCATCTTGTTTCAACAGCGTATACAACCATGTTAATTGTTGACTATTCCCAATGTGTGCAGATGCCCGCCCTAACTTTGAACATGTCACTGAAGAAACAAAACTTCAAGAGATCTTGCACAAAATTATCCACATTCAGTCCAAACAATTTGAGTTGCAATCGCATTCGGTACTTCTACATCAGCTTAATATACTACAGGGTTTATGTATGTTTTGTACAAGCAAATTAAGGTCAAGAGTTCAATAAGTGTAAACCAGAAGGCTCACTTGATAAATATTACGTCACTAATCGACGTGTTATATGCAGTCGCTGTAATTCACTGCTCCAGGTCAGTTGAAGCGCATAGCTGCAGAATGTTGTGGCAGGAAATGTCCGACTTTATGAATAGTTGAGACGGCGGTTTACGCCTTGTGCCGCAATGTCTCCCTTAAATTGGGGTTGTAGGTAGACTGGTTTACGTTCAGCTGCTTCGGAGGAGAAACCTAAAGTATTTGCAGCTGCATGTAATCCGATACAGATAAAGAAGAGGAATGGAGAATATGTCTAAAAATGCTTGTGACCGATTGGGATGTCATTGTGAAAACAAAGTCTCTTCGTAACAATCGGCGTATTTTTATTCTACCAACGTTTCGGTCTGCTACTGCAAGAACTTTGTCAAGGTAAAAAAGTGTACAAAACATTGTGTGACAGTCATTATTATTGGAAGCTGGATTAGAGCCTTCATTGTTCGATTGTCCAAGTGCTTAATAATTAAGTGGTGCCAAACAGTTTACCTGATTCACAACAAGATATGCTGGTAGAGGGCATCCGTGAATATATGAGGAATAACGGTCTTCTACACAAAATTGTATGGCAATAGATCGGTGGTGATGCCTCTACAGCACATTCAAAAGTGTTCAGGACTGCATCATTGACATACCTATAAATCCTCACACACCCAATTATATACGTCCCATACGCTCACTAGGATAAAAACAATGCCAGTTGGCATTGCCTAGAAACGAGCAGTCCTGGCCAGTGAGGCTTCATGTGTGATTAAAAAACTGCCTGTAGGCAGTTCACACGACTAATGAAGAGATGCTGGGCATTGCTAATCACGATCTACCGTGAGTAAGATACTCCAATAGGAAATTTCCGCAACGTTCAACGGGCCGCCATAACTCAGTGGTTAGAGCGCCGGCTGGCACGAACGAATTGCTGCGTTCGATCCCCAGATCGAACCAGATACGCCCTGCTGATGATCTCCAATAAGAGTGAAACGCATGCGTCCAGGTGCTTCCTGTGAATGTTTTCAGAAAAATACTGGCGGATACTCTTACTACCGAGAGACGCGATTAGCATCATTGACATAAATCCTCAACCCCCCCAATTATATACGTGTTTAAGCTTGTTCATAATAAATCAAAATTGATTTTCAATGTTTTAACTAAAATCACGCCATAGACTTGATCCCTTAAAAGTACTCAGGTTGACTGGATTTCGTTTGACATCAAGGTCGCTGTAGGGCAGACGTAAATAGCCTTGGGAGGGTGGGGGGCAGGGATTATCACACGACACTAGGTGTCGAATCATCTTAACCGACATGGCATGATTAGGTCTCAATATAGGATCTAGGTCAACAAATGGATCAAATAGGTAAGGGGTCGCAGACACCTTCGCATGACGGGGCACAATGAACAACAGGACGGACGGGGAAAGAAATCAAGATAGACGCACGGACAACCATACATTGAGAAATCAAGACAGGTGCATGGACAACTGAACAAGAAGAAATCACGACAGGCAGTTGGACAATCGAACAATGAAGGCTCCAGTCCAGCTTCGAGCTTCCAATATAATGACTGTCACACAATGTTTTGTACACTTTTTTACCTTGACAAAGGTCTTGCAGTAGCAGACCGAAACGTTGGTAGAATAAAAATACGCCGATTGTTGCCAAGAGACTTTGTTTTCAGGAATGGAGAAGTTTAACTGAAATGAACGATGAACGTATGCCACGGGAAAATAACGCGTGTATTTTAAGTCAAGGACAAAGTGAAAACTGTTGCAAATATTTTTATTTCATGTAATATTGGAATGCATGTAATTCGCCGAAAATTCATCCCACGTGGAATAGATAAAACAATATTATCATTACATTATTATCAGTCTCACTTAAAGATGACATTGCGACAGAAAATGTTAGCCCCTGTCTCTACTTTTTATTGAGTCGGACATTCTCTGCCACAACCTTCTGCAGCTATGCGCTCAGATGAGACTGATATAAGCACTTCAACTGCTTTGGAGTAGTGAGTCGCATCGATTAATGGCATGAGAATGATCAAATATGGCTTCTGGTTTAAAATTATTGAACTTTTGACCTTAATTTTCGTATATATATTTACTTGTGCCATTCATTAAGTCGTACATTCCCCGCCGTAGCACTTTGCACTGGGTTTTATACCACTGAATCTGAGGGATAAGACACTAGTCCTTGATAAATCCGTGATGAAATATTTGTTTCTTGTTGTTGCACAACAGGACACGTTTGCTGCACGTCTAAAGATCTATCTTACAGAATCAGAGAGCATCATCTGGCCTGGATTTTTATTGGTATAACTAAATCGAAAGTAAAAGCCTTACCAAACTCCTCGGTATCACAAATCAAATTATTATGCCCTTTCTCAACTTCAGCGATATGTACATTACCACGAATCAATTTTCGCCACCGTTAAAAGGCCAAATATAATGCTTCTATCATACAGCGCGCCATGATACCCTGGCTAAAGCCGTACTTCAAGGAATACTGGAGAAATGGTCGAAGACGAGGAAGACAAGATAAAAGCTGGATTTATAGCATAAAGGATCAGACACATGCGAATATGTTCGATTTGCTGCGAACTGCTGACGGCAGAAAAGCTTGGAGAAGTGTCATTACCTCATATTCTATTTCTTCTCCCCTTTGATCGGGCGAGTCAAGGGATTTAAAGAAGAGCTTGATCTATCACAGCTACATATACTTCAAACGCTCCAAACCTCGTATCTATTCGTATGGTCTATAGAGATTCGAATCGGCAACCGAAAGGCCTACGGTCTTAGAGTTTATCATCATTGAAGTATCTTATATCGGCACATCACCAACTTAATGAACCACCGTTCGAGTCCGTGGTTTGATTCTGCGTCAATACCACGCAAAAACAGTTATTGATCGCAAAAAGATAAAAAAGCGCTAGCATAAGGAATTAAAAGGCACTGCGACCCGTTGCTCCGAGAACTTTTAAAAACGTTCACGATTCGTGCACGGTCGACCCAAATTTTCAATTCAAGCAAGAAATTCGAGCAACATTAAAATCTTCGTCAGAATCTTTTCTGGTATACTTTCGGAATCTCGATGTTAGTGAAATGGAATGGGACAGTCGAACAGTGCCTGGAGTGGAAAACCTGAATGGTTTGTGAAATGATTTACTGCTCAAACTTATCTTCGCTGTAAATCGACTATCAGCTCTGGATATCTTTAAATAATGACTGTCCTCAATTGTTGCTGCCAGTTGAAGCTACATTTTGCTTGCGTGAACGTTTTACGCTCACAGAAATAAACTCAAAGTAGTGCGAGTTTATTCAATTATGCTTAAAGACATGTATGTTTGTCTTTTGACATTGAGTTTCGTATCAAGCTTATTTGTACACGAACACAATTATTATTGGTTAAAATGTGTCAAAAAAACGTTTACCCATCTTGCTTTAGCTGATCGTAAAATTCCTCTACTTCGTTGTCATCATGACCATAGAGCATAGACCTGTATCACAGTTAGATTGTGAGGTTTGGCTGCAATACGGATCGATATAAGTCTACTGGAAATTAGGGAATAACTTATTACACTCTTTAGTGTTTCCTTTTTTACAATGAATCCAACTCCATGTTGGTGCTTCCTGTCATCTCCACAAAACATGATTTTATGGCCACTATCTGTCGTAGTTTCACCAAAATTAGTCCATCGTATCTCGCATAGACCGACGATATCCCATCGATATCTGTTTAGTGCAAGATCCAACTCGTGAACACCTTCCAGATCCATGCAGAGTGCGGACATTCCATGTGCCGATGATTACTCCTGTAGATGGAAATTTTATGGCATTGTCATTTCCTTTAGGGTGCGGGATCGCGCAAATGGTTTTCATGTCCAATTCACTCATAACCTTCCTCTTATCTATGACCTTTCAATGGGCTTCAATATCTTGGTGGTGCCCATCCTCTCTCCAAGCATTATTTCATTAGGCGACGATTAGAATTAGGAAACCGCAATTTGGCCGTTGCTGATATTCCCGTAGAATGTTTGTTCGGTGTGAGTGACAGTTTGTGTTGGTGAAAATAATGACAGACGTTGGATGAATTTGGTTAGCCAAAAAGTAACGAAAAATGTTAGATAGACGGTTCATTGTAATCATAGATTAGCTTAGACAGATAGGAGGCTCCTGTAGGCTGACACTTGAGGATCAGAGTTAATCACGCTCGCTGGGTCACGTGAGGTCAATCACCCTTGCGTAAAAAAATCAATACACTTATTCACGCCTTCTTTGTTGTCTTCAGTCTTTGTCACGTGAGCATCGATAATACAGTCCT
>JALGAQ010000009.1:4605771-4628869 GCA_028829895.1 Sinotaia quadrata
CCTGAATAACAACGCTGCGTTTTTTTTCATTTCCCTCAGTCGACTGGTCACATTAAAAGTGAAACCGGAACTGCGCGAGCAGATCGCCACGAATCAATTCTTGCTAAGTAATTTGGGTATTCAAACTGGTCAGAGCGTGTTATTCATGAACGGGATGTTATTATCCTCGAATATTGACATCTTTGCGCTGCTGGATCTATTGCGTCAGGAATCGAGAAAAATGACAAAACTGTACAATATTGGAATACCGGTGAGTATCATTGTTCTCGCTCAAAGTTACAATTGATCGCTTCCATTTTTTCGAGATCTGCTTTATGATATGTTTTTGAGACCCCCATGGCACTTTTAAATCCTAAAGGTATCGATCAGTGGATCTTGCGGTTTGGATAATTGCTGCCTCTCACTCGAAATCGTGGAGTACTTTGTTTATTTGGCGAGTTGCGTTACCAGTGGTGGAGATATTGGCACACGGAGGTTGACCTACGGATAGCAAAAGCTAGATTGGGGGTTCGTTAAGCTCAAGCATCTTTGGCGTAGATGCGACATAAGTCTTGCCTTGAAAGGTAGAGTCTACCGCACGACTGTACGTGCTGCTGTGTTGCTCTATGGCTGCGAAGCTTGGCCACTTCGCGCGGAAGACGATCACTGACCATCTGTGTTCGAAAACCGCTGTCTCCGAAGCATTGCTCACGTTCAATGACAACACCATGTGAGTAATGACGAGGTACGACGTCGTGGGCTAGGGCCAGATAGTCGATCCTTGAGCGACATCATTTCACTTCACCAACTTCGCTGACTGGGGCACGTTCTCGGTATGCCTTCCCATCGCTTACTTCAGCGTGCCTTACTAGCTCTCTCTGGACCGGACTGGAAGAGACAACGTGGCGGTCAACCCATGACTTGGCGACGAAGCATGAAGGATCTGACGAAAAATCTAGCTCGTATTGGCTCTTGTCGATTACCAGGATGGGACTGAAAGACCGATGAGATCCAATAGCTGAAGATGCTCAAAAGCCATGGTGCAAAACAGATATCAGTGGCGTGCTTGTTGTCTTGCGTGCCGTGACTGCCCCCCCTCTCTCATCCACTCCTCCAAATAGAAAAAAAAGAACAAAAAGTACGTGCAAATAAAAACTATAAAAAACAAGAAAACATTTAAACAAAAATGTTTCCATATTTTTCCCATTCCTTTCTCCCACTTGAATTTATTTGTTTATTAACTTATTTATTTTTCTCACAGTTTCTCTTTCTGTACGTGATTTGTTTGGCGCCAGGCCTGTTTCTACAGGGCCGCGTAATATATATATATATATATATATATATATATATATATATATATATATATATATATATATAATCCGTGTCCTTCCAAGAGGCTTCATTTGTTGACATCCATATTCTACCAAAACAAATGATATCTTTCATAGCTGACTGAAATAGGGAATGGCGTGTGAGATATTCTTTGCAGTTCTCTGTTTTCTCCTTCCTCATATCTCATTGCAATGACCGATCGACTAGCGCGGCGATTGAGTGAATCAATCATTTAATTCTTGCTCTCGAGGCCCCCTATCCGTCCTTTTCTTAAAGTCGACATTGCAGATTTCTTATAACGAGTTGCATTACGAATACCAAATGTTCTTAACCAAAATTATCGATTCTGTGACTCACTGGTCTATAATCAGGGTTCAACCTTCTTCAACCTCGGTAACCACCGTCGATCTTAGAGCTCTAGTCTTTTTCTCGGATCACACTAATAGGACTGTGAGGATTGTGAAGTTTGGGTATCTCATGATTGAGAACGTCGATTTAGTTCAGTTCTTGGTTAGAGCTCTCCCCATGTGTGGAAATACAATATGTTGATTTGAGGGCGACTGAGGTTCTACTGGGCCTATTTCGACATATTCCAGTCTGTGCGTGGATGCATCTGGTTGATGCCATTGCAAAAGTGCACACATAAACCGAACAGTCGATCCTACGCATGTACCTTCAGAAAAACAGGTTGTGTGGTTTTCATACACTGTGACTAAACACCATGATTGTTTGCTCCTTGGATTTACTCATAGCTCCTTTTCTGATGATCGCTGATCACAATTACACAGTGAAACTTGGTTAGACAGAATTTGGTTGGTTAGTGTCTGTCAGTTTTGGCGGACTGTGGATGTTTCGCACATGTTTTGATCACCTTGGTTTGTATTTGTGCTTCATCGCCATCTTGGGCTGTGAAGGTTTGTCCTAGAACTAGCATAATAACTGTACATAATCGTTATTTGGGTACTTCGTTGCCGGATTTCTTCTTATCCCGCCTTTTGGTTATAGTATGTGGGACTTCATCTCCGCCCTTTCAGCTACCGGATCGATTGACGATATGATACATCACGTGATGAGCTAATAACTCCTGATTTTAGATCTCGTTTGCTAACGACTTTGTCCTGTAGTAGTGGCTTTTTGATTGATCTACAATTACTTACAAATTGACAGTATGGTACAGTTTTCGGGGTACGATTATCGCACTTTTATTTCACATGACCAGGCCACCACATATTTGTGAGTGGATATTCCCCAGAGTCCAGAGCGCTGTAGGACTGCTGTGTTTGGTCCTGACACTTTATGTGCGGGATTCTTTAAGGCTTCCACAGACGAAATATGTTGCGTCGTCGTTGAAGGTGATGCGAGTACACAATCCAAGTTTCCTTACCGTCAACCAGGGTGCTCAGCACTCATGCTCTCTATACTTGTATTGTCGTACGAACAATTATTCTGTGGTCTTTCAAAACTCTCCTCAAACGAGTTGGACTACGAAGGTCTGGTTTAATTCGCTGAAAATGCGAGAAAATCAAAAATTGGTGACACTAACTGGCAATGTGCAAAGAACAGGATGATTGGTTTGTAAAGTGTGTTTGAATTGAAAATAACTGTCTCCTTATCAGCGCCCACTTTTTTTAAAGATCATTATTCTTTTTTACTAAAAGTAGAGGTTCGTTTTGGCGCCAGCATAAGGAACTGTCACTCTCTGACTGAGGTAAGGCTGCAAATGAATTTCATTTTGCTCATAATCCTCGTGTGCCGGGGTGGCGAAGTGGATAACGCTCTGAACTCTGAGGAAGGCGACCCGGGTTCGAATCCCATCACGGCACCTACTTCGGTTTGGGCAACCGGGTAGTATCATGCCGACGAACAGCTCACAGGGTTGTTTGGCGCTAGGCCTGTCGTCAGGTTGGCGAACACATCACATAATCCTCGTGTGATTAAGGATTTCGATCAAGAACCTCAGTGATTGACATATCAATTTTCGCTGATCCCAATAGGGCGTTGCGATCATAAGAGCATATATGTACAACATGAATGACTCATCGACGCTTTCAATCAATCACCATCAATATTGACCACTTGGCTGTGTTAAGATGGTTTTATATGGCAATATTAAGTGCAAATTAGGCTGTAAGAATTTCGTCCAAACTTTCGCAGCGCTGAATTGTGGATCCTTGCCCCTAAGAGTTGGTTACTCGGCAAAGAACGTTACAAACAAGAGAGTACGGGTATATAAACTTCTATCTAAAGCAAACTTAGTTTCGTCTGCGTTGCACCATCATTGTCCAATTTCACTATTTCACCTCGATGCAACTTCACAATCCGTGCGGTTGTGAAACATAGCTGTTTGTCTATCTTTGATCATCATTGTTTGCAAGTTATTTCTCACTTGTGATGCGACTATCGTCATTGTCGGAATTATCAAGTCAGTCACACGCACCCGAGGACATAGTCCCACTGCACCAGCATCGCTGGCTTGGGCACATCTTAAGCATGCCGAGTTACTAATTACCATTTCTCCAACGCGACTCAACTTAAAAGGATGCACACGGCAGTCAGCCTATGATGTGCCGCCAGGGTCTTTGAAATTCTGCAATTCGTTAAAAACTTGCTCAAAAGCAAAGTCGATTTCGTTATTTTTGTGGCTCCCCCTCGGTCCTAACACTTTGAACACATGGTTTCTTTCATTATTGGATCTATATATACATTAGCAATACTTAAATAGTTCACACACACACAAGGGTTTTAACGCATTCAGATTCACAATATCCACCGCTTCTTCATGATAACGACATAACTGCATAAACGTCGATTATTTTGTAATACATATTTAATTTTCGAATCTTTGTACTTAATGCCTGAGGAAGAAGGTTGTGACAGTATGTCTAGTTGAGGGGTCACCAAACTCTTTTTACAGAAGGCCGGATAACTGATAAAACTACAAGAACAGGCCAGATAGGTATTCTGTTCAATATTTAAAAACCAGAACAAAAGCTTATGAGCACACAATTTTTAATTTTAAATAGATGTAAATTTACTTGAAGGAGGCCATTAAATAAATTTACAAAAAGTTAGTTACGTAACACATACTTACAGCGAATCAAATATTCGCATATCTGAATCTCACAAACTAAGCAGGATAAAGGTCAGCAAAATGAGTGCGACTGACGTTTGCCTTCCAAGATATCAACAATGATGGATTATTGACAAACATAAAGGGAGAACAAACAAGGTTTAAAAATGATTGTGACCGATTGGGATGTCATTGTAAAAACAAAGTCTCTTGGTAACAATCGGCGTATTTTTATTCTACCAACGTTTCGGTCTGCTACTGCAAGACCTTTGTCAAGTGTACAAAACATTGTGTGACAGTCATTATATTGGGAGCTAAAAGCTGGATTGGCGCCTTCATTATTCGATTGTCCACGCGCCTGTCTTAATTTCTTTCCCCGTCCGTCCTGAGGAATAACGGTCTTCTACACAAAATTGTGTGGCAATAGATCGATGGTGATGCCTCTACAGCACATTCAAAAGTGTTCATGTAACTTATGGCCTTAAAACCAAGACACTAATTATCCTTAAAATGAAGTACTCTTAGAATGACTTAGTTCCAAACCTGATAAGCTGAATCACCACAAGATATGCGTGTATTGAATATCCTTGGGAATATAATGAATAGCGATCGTCTGCACAAAAATGTGCGGCAAATGATCGTTGGTGATATCTCTACAGCATGGTCAATGTGCTCGGCTTACTCAGTTCGGTATATGTTAATGTTCATAATAAATCGCATTTGATGTTCAATGTTTTAACCAAAATCACGCCATGGGCATTGATCCCTTAAAAGTACACAGGTTGACTGGAATTCGTTTGACATCAAGGTCGCTGTAGGGCAGACGTAAATAGCCTTGGGAGGGTGGGGGGCAGGAATTATCACACACCACTAGGTGTTGAATCATCTTAACCGACATGGCGTGATTAGGTCTCAATATAGGATCTAGGTCATCAAATGTATCAGATAGTTAAGGGGTCGCGGACACCTTCGCATGACGGGGCACAATGAACAACAGGATGGACGGGGAAAGAAATCAAAATAGGCGCACGGACAACCATACATGGAGAAATCAAGACAGGTGCATGGACAACCGAACACTGGGGCCGAGTAGCCCAGTGGGCTAAGCACCTGGCTCGCATTCAAGAGGTTGCAGGTTCAAATCTGTGACCAGACATTGGTATGCTACACTGATGAGATCTAACAAGATCGAAACCATGGTCTGTAGCTCCATTTAGCAAGTTGGTCAAAAATGCCAAAGACATAATTATCTCAATGAGAATTTGTGAGTAGTGTACTATAAAACAAATAAATCCTCGCAAACCCCCAATATAATGAACAAGAAGAAATCAAGACAGGCGCTTAGACAATCGAACGATGAAGGCTCCAATCCAGCTTCCAATATGTTGGAACTGTCTTCATTATCTTGTAAGCCCAATTGTTAGAGTTGCCGTGGCACTCTAATGTGCCTGTTGGAACTGTTTTCATTATCTTGCAAACCCAATTGTTAGAGTTGCCGTGGCACTCTAATGTGCCCAATAGATCATTGTCGACACGGCACAGCAACGGTTGTTCTCCGACATGAGTGGCGTTCACGTATAGTGTAACGTTTTGATGTGAACTTTCGTGCCCCGATTATCTTGGTAACCGATCTTTAAATAGTATTCACTTTTTAACTTTGATTTCTAGTTTACTTACTCATCTACTGACTCGACTGCAGACGCTTGTCTGACTAACGTGTACTTTCCAATAAATATCTTTTCATATTGGGGGTTTGCGAGGATTTATTTGTTTTTATAGTACACTACTCACAAATTCTCATTGAGATAATTTTGTCTTTTTGGCATTTTTGACCAACTTGCTAAATGGGGCTACAGACCATGGTTTCGATCTTGTTAGATCTCATCAGTGTAGCATACCAATGTCTGGTCACAGATTTGAACCTGCGACCTCTTGAATGCGAGCCAGGTGCTTAGCCCACTGGGCTACTTGGCCCCGGTTCGCTGGTCATCAATTAGCCACTCAAACACAATTATCTGTCTGATTACTTGTGAGTAGCATTTAGATGCCCGGCTTTCCTTTTCGTCTCGCACGGTGTTCTGAATTAACCGTAGTCAGGTCGGTTCCGAGTCAACTTAATTGTGGTGGATACTTCAACCTTATAATCCCTGCATTCCACTACAAATATAATGACTGTCACACAATGTTTTGTACACTTTTTTACCTTGACAAAGGTCTTGCAGTAGCAGACACAAACGCTGGGGGAACAAACAATTTCGGGTGCAATCGCATTTGGCAGTTTTTCAGCACCCCAAATACACTAAAACTTTTATGTATATGCACACTAAGCTCGATTGGTGCTGCTGCATCCAATCATGAGAATTGTCCTAAAAAAACAAAGAATCACGAGGCGGATAAACTAGCGTTGTGAATAAGCTTATCCTGCTTCTTTAATGGTCTGCACGTGTCATGGCTACTCCCTTGATCAATCTAATCTTATTTCATGTGAAAACCATGTATACACTACGGTCTGACCATTCTCAATTTTCCATTCAGCGTAAGTGATGCAAATTTGTTTAGATTCTTAAAACGGGTCTTTGTCTGTGCATCCTCTTTTCCTTGTAATCCATTTATCCACATTGCAGTCTGCGGTATGGTATTGGGTTTAGAAGCATGGTAGTCCGAGTCCGTGACAGTATACATATATTGCTTACTTGATGTTACCTAATTATAACCGGTATTTTGGTTTAGTGTTACTATAGCAGCAGTTTCCTAACGTGTAATTTATAATATACCCTCCTCTACTTGCGTTATAGGGTGATCAAATTGCGGATTTGCTAACCACGATAGGAAGTCCCGTTTCTCCGTCCAGTTCTAGTGGTGGTGCGGATTTCAATTTGCCAGGATCGAGATACAGCCTGTCCGAACGCTTTGCCCTGGACTTATCCAGCAGCCCTGTCAGTTACGTGAATAATTTGGAAACAGACGGAGCCTATCAGCAATGGCCGGTCTCTTATCGCAATTTGTTCACCCCAGACTTTTCCGGTGGAATACGTCGATTGCGCCGAAACGTGTACAACGCCATCCTCATGGTGGATCCGGCCTCTAAGGACGTGCATCAAATGATCCGTCTGACCGAATCGTTTTTACTGCATAGAATTGCTGTGCGGTATGTTACAGTTTATGTCGTTTTGAACCGCGTTCCTATGGTTCTGGCAATTCGTTCACTCATACCTAATAGAGATACGTACCTCGAGTTTGATGAATTGACGACGGACCAACCAAACATTGTGGAAAACTGTAGTTTCCGTGGTGTGGTCACTTATTTTTAGACTGGCGCCAAACAAATAGTACTGATCTACCGGGCTGGCGCACTGGACTTTGACGGAAGCTACCCGTGTTCGAATCCCACCCCGGTACCTACTTCGTTTTAAGCAACCGGTTAGTATCACACCCACAAATAACTTGCAGGGTTGTTTGCTGCTAGGCCTGTCATCAGGTTGGCGAACTTTTTTTCTGATGCCAAAGAGGAGCTAATAAATTTTTTCCGATAATTGTACAGATCTAGGATTTACTTGAAGGAAAATACTGACCGCTGACCAAACCAGGTTTAGAAGTTATCTCAGCCCGAGCTTAGGATCGGAAACTCTTACTCACTAGGCAAGAGCAAACAATGTTTGACTAACCAAATGTTTTATTCTATCTAACGTTGGAATGCACGTAACTGGAATTAGAGGTAAATAAAGCATTATTATTATTATTATTATTATTATTATTATTATTATTATTATTATTATTATTATTATTATTATTGAATTGAAATAATTTATCGATCCTTTGATTAACGTGATACCAGTACATTCTTCAGCGTGTCGTACACCGTATGAAGTACCTCTTAGACAGCGTCCAACATGGGTTTATTGAATTATGCAACTGTTATTCTGAAGGCGAGCACGATGATGCTTAGCTCCTTCAGGGTCAGTTCCTTTAGACAGACGTAATTCATTATGAGCGTCATAGTGGCGTCAAGTTCGAATCCAGCTGACCGTGTCGATCATAGTAAGGGAATTCCGATGACTGGTCATAATCACAGCAACAGCAATGACGAGATACAGCTCCGCGTAGACAATGCCAGATGAGTCTACCTTCAACTGTGGATAAGTAGGGAATTGAGTTCGAGTACAAAACTTCACTTCTTTCGCTTAACCAATCCTGTCATACGGATGTGAAACTTGATGTGTACGTTACGGGAGCTGGGCGGCTTTGATCAATGATATTCTCGACGTTTCCTGTGGGTTAGCCGAACCGACTGTATCCCTAATGGGCAAGTACGAATACGCGGTGCTTAGACAAATTGTTGCCAGCCGAATGGGTTCTGATGCTTTTAATTCAAAATTCATCTCAAAACACTTGTTCTTATTTGGCTTAGTCCTAGACTGATGATCTCTTCAGCAATACCATTAACAAAATCATCCATCATATATTGAGTAGTAGTTCTGCACAGTCAAATGATTGCTGTCATCTGCGAATTCACAGTTCCACTGATATCACGGAGAATAGATCGTAAGAAGTGAATCCGGTCTACTGGTGATAGAAGGACACGACTTACGGACTGCTTGCACACTTACGAAGGTCTTTATACCCAAGCTTGAATCTAAATCTAGGCGCGGCTTTCAATTCGGCCACACGTCAAAACACCATTTCAGTTGCATGTAGTTCCGATACGGATAAAAGGAGGAATGGAGACGTTTTTGCTAAATTAAACGATGGAGATTTGCCACGGGAAAATAACGCGCGTGTATTGAGTCAATGGCAAGTTGCAAATGATGGCAAACGTTTTGTATTTTGTAATATTGGAATGCATGTAACTGGCTGAAAATTCATCCCATTTGGGATAAATAAAGCACTTTTCTTATCTTATCTTAATAAATTTGCTGAGTAGAATATTTCTCATTTAAACGTATTGTGAACATCTTATTCAGCTCAAAATAAACAGGCATGATCATGTTTTGATTTTGATTCACGGGAAGGCGGAACGATGTGGATCGAAAAGGTAAGACATCTATTGATGTACGGCCACTCTGCATGAATGATGTAAACCCAAACCTTCCGTAATTTATCATGACCAGAAGGTTTAGATTTTGAATTATGTCTCAGCACTGTCGTTTGATTTGAGCATCCCATAAGCATTTGACCAATTTCGCAGCAGCAGTGTTTGTCCTTATTTATTTAGGCCGATTTAATACACAGTGACTGCTCAAATTACCGCGATATCTCCTCACTGTCGCATCGCACTCAGCAAACTGCAGATTCTAACTGAACGTGTCTATCCAGAGACTCAATGTGAATTCATAGTCTCAAGATCAACTATCGATATGATATTTTCCCTGAGGTAATTACAAATGTCATGAGCAAAACCGACCACGTTTCGTAGCCTTTGTTGACTTTACAAAGGCATTTAACTTAGTCAGTTGGAAGGGACTGTACAGGCTCCTGATAAATTAAGCTGTCCCTCAAAATTACTCCAAACGATCATCGCTCTGCACGAAGATATGCAAGGTACACTGTATTATGATGGCTCAACATCCGGCAAGTTCCCATCAGAAACGGCTTGAAGAATGGACGTGTGCTTGCACAAACACTGTTTGGAATTTTCTTCTCGTTTCTGCTCACAAACGCCTACAGGAACTCGAACGATGGGATATTCATCCACACCAGTAGTGATCGTGGATTATTCAACCCAACACGACTTCGGGCAAGAAAACATATTCGGAAGGCATTTTTGAGGAAGTTACTGTTTGCGGACAATGCGGCTCTAACTAGCCATTCTGAAGAAGGGTTGCAGCGACTAATAATTTTTACCGATGTTTGTAAGGGCTTGAGGCTGACCATTAGCTTAAACAAAACCAAAGTCATTGGCCACGGGCTCAGCAGTGCACCAGAAATTCGGATGGAAGGTCACACACTAGAGGTCTTTCTGCCTGGGATCCACTATCACTAAGACGTCCCCTTGGATTCTGAAATTAGCAAACGTATTGGCAAAGGAGCAATAATAATGTCGCGATTGAACAAACGCGCATGGAGCAACCTAACGCTGACTGTAAACACAAAGATGCACATTCAATAAGTTTAAAAATTCTTGTGACCGATTGGGGTGTCATTGTAAAAATCAAGTCACTTGGTAACAATTAGTGTGTTTTTTATTCTACCAACGTTTGGGTCTGCTACTGCAAGACCTTTGTCAAGGTAAAGAAAAGCACCGAGAAAGTCAAAGACAAAAATGAAAAACTATCTGGGGTGACAAACATTACAGTTTTTCAAGACTGACTGTAGCCAATGCAATGCGTTTGAATAATGTTACATCATGAACACGTTTTCTTTTCATCTTTATTCTTGGTTGAGTTGTTGGTTTCTATCTCTTCAATCATACATGTCCACTCACAATTTTCTATTTATGTAGCTTATATTGTGTGTTTGTTGAGTTTCTTACAGTCGGTCTTTGACTATGGACCCGCTCTACCCTTGTAATGCAGTATTTAGTGTAATAAAAAATTCATTGTCTATCCCTTTGATCTGTCTTTCTCGGTTAGCTTTGGTTTCCTGTGGTCGGTGAACTCCACAGCGATCACACCGAGCCTAGCACTTGCTCGGATCTTCTCCTATGTGTCCTCCTCGGTAGTACGTTCCGGTGGTTGTCCTCTACCAACCAGCATCTCGGATCTAGGCTCACCTGGACCCATGTGTGGCCTCTCATTCCTTACGGACCTGTACATACAGTTGGAAAAACTACACATCAGTGACCTCAGTTTGAGCTTTATTCAAAAGAACTTTGAAAAGCTGTTCCCCGATGCCTACTCTGAGGATATATTTACTCCAGATCCGGGTAACAGTGAATATGATTCTCAATGGCAGGTGAGATGCGTTCTAAATTTCTAAAGTTTGAATGATTATGATTCAAGTTGCATGACCTCTGAATTCTTTATGTGGTCTGCGATAAGTTTGCTATGTTTTTCTTAGACCAGTTGATCACATCTTGATTGAGTGATTTTTGTCATAACGCATTGTTCCGTTTACCAGCCTCATCCTCATATACTATGGCGTAGCGCTCGCTTTGTATATCCTCATGTCCATGGTCCTCGAACCGCAACTGATGACCGATTCAACTCTGTGCTTTGTCGCGAGGCCAGTTGTATCGGCGTACTTTTATAATCTAGCTGTATCAGTTTTTCTCGAATCCGGGAATCACAATCACAGATTAAATTCGCTTCCATTAACAGTACAGTTATGTTATGAAACAGAAGATTTTTCAGGAGGGATTAGGCCGACAGCATCGTTTCACTTGGGGACGATCCATGGGGACTTCAGCCAGCTTTATACCGTTTGACGACTGAAGCATCTCGGTATGGACCGGCAAAGTGTAAGGTCCTTGTACGAGACTGGCAGGGCCTGTGTCTGTGCCCACCCTTAATGATGTTCCATTCGAAATCGTCGACCACTTCGTTAACTCGGGCGTGGAGGCGCCAAGATTGACCTACGAATAGCAAATGCTAGGCTGGCATTTATTAAACTCCAGCATCATTGGCATAGACATGACTTTCTGTGTTTGATAGTCTTCCCTTAAACCACATCATTTCACTCTATCGACTCCATAGACTAGAGTACATTCTTCGTATGCCCTCTCACCGCTTACCACAACGTGCCTTACTGGCACTTCCTGAACCTGACTGAGAGAAGTAACGAGGCGGTTAACCCGTGATTGCGAATCGAAACATGAAGAAATTGACGAGCTAGCTAGCTCGTGATGGTTCTTTTCGACTACCAGGATGGGATCAAAAACGAAGAGACCCATTGGCTTAAAACTCTAGGAGATTTGACGCAGAATAGAAATCACTGGTGTGTTTGCAGTTCCGCGTGCTATGTTTGATCCTCCCCTTCTCACCCGCTCACCCCACTGCATTCCCCCCTCCAAAAACGATGTGCAGATAAAAAACTATACACGATTCTACCCTGAACCGTTATCGACAACATCGCTTGCTAGATCGAATCACAATTTCTGCATCTGCATCCGCCGAGGTTTGGATCTGCTGCTAAGTGACAACCACCGAGTAGCTTGGAGCAACATCATCGCTTCTTAAACTCTGTTCCTCAGCAATCGATAAGGTCAAGAGATCAGAGGAAGGAGAAATTACCTGAACCATACGCATGTAGACTACGTGGCTAAAGGTTTCGAAACTGGTATTCAGCGTTCGCCTCGTCTCAGCATGAATGAGCACTAAGAAATACCACATCTCCAGTTTATCATATTCAAATAGATACTGCAATGTAGATGTTAAATGTCATAGATCTCTAATATCATTGTTGCATCACTGTACCCTTGATGGTTATTCTATCTTGCCCGTAAGTTGTTAGAAGCACATCTTACTTTATTTCAGCTTCATGAACGCTTCATTCGGAAGTCTGGTCTCGATACCGTAGGCGATGTACCTTTGCTTATTTTCAACGGAGTAATTATGGACAGCGCTAGTATGAAGCGAATGGGCGGTTTCGAAGATGCCGTAGTGACCTTGTGCATGGAAGAGATGGTCAATTTGCAAAATGCTGTCTACCTGGGCCACATGACCGATTCAGATAGCATCTTCAGTCTGTACCAGAAAAAGAAAGTTCTCGTTCCACGGTTCAACTCGCGTATCATCTCTGCAAAATCTAGTGACAATGCTGATGAGCAATCTCCAAATGAATATGTGGATATTGGTGCACACGCACCCACTTGGCCCACTGGTATGCGATGCAAAGTTTTCATCAATAACATCGTCTACTAACGAGTAGTGTGATTTAATTGCCGTATATGTTTGTTTATATTGTGTTGTTCGATTCCATTTACTTTTATTAGCGCGACCTTCAAGTGTATTCTCTTAATGCAGTAAGTTGTACTCATTTTAATGATATGGCCTGATCGTTGCTGATTGTTCATAGTGCTCACTTTCAGATTTTATTGCAAACTTTCGTGGCCAGTTAACATTTCACTCACAAATCATGTCATTCCCTCTGCATTCCAATTCACACGATATACTATCCTGTATGTTTTCGTAACTGTCTGTGTGATGCAATTTACCAATTGTATGATTATAGGTAAAATCCATGCACATGACGATTTATTTGGATCCACATATAATGCTCACGTCCGATTAAGTGTAAGTACCCTATCCCGTCAACGAACCCTTTTGAATCCAGCTTATCTTGGGAAGCTTTAGACATATCTTTAATTACGATATTTATAGCTTCATATTTTTTGTCTATACTTATCTGTATATCTTTTACTTATTGATTTTCTAATTTCAGCCAACACGGACCCAAGCACGTCACAGATCCTAACCTATTTCACTGATCATATGCGGTACTTCCAGAAAGGAGGTGAGCACACATACTTTGCTCGTAGATTGTCACTATTCTATCTTCTTATTTTATCAGATTTTATATACGTTCTAGGATCATGGCTTCGGTACCTCTCAGTGGTATCCTGAAATTCTTCACAGGGTCTTTCGAGTTTAGGTGTGGAACTAACTACTTCCATACAAATGATTGATCGACGTAGAATATGCTGATGGTTTTGCCCGATTTTGTGCTCGACAACAGACGGACTCTGAAATTTGTATCAGACCGTCTGTCAAACGAGGCCTCTCGATACGGTATGTGCTTTGGAATAAATATCTAAATACAAATTGCTCGCACAAGACTGGCACGTACCTCTGCCTGCTCTTGCATTGAGTAGTGATATGTTAGCAATCGTCGATCGAGGTATCCGAGTGGGTAACACATTTGTACCTTAAGGAGTCAGTAAGATGATTCGTGTTTGAATCCCGCTCCTGCAGCTACTTAGACTTGGACGACCGAGTAGTAACACGCCCACGAACAACTGACAAGAGTTATTTAACACTAGGCCTATCGCGAATGTTTTTTTGTGTTTACTCGGGGAGCTGCATTTTTCCTGGCGGCTAAAGTGATAATGAACTTACTGCAGCGATTGTCGTCTCTCAAACTGTAACACTTTTGGTGCTGGGATAACCGTCGCGTGGTTGCGGAGTTAATGGTGTTAATAATGTTAATGGGGAAATTGTATTGCTATCTGTTCTGGTAAGGGAACTCTTCCAAGAAACTTGGAAAGGTGAACCGTATAAGACTCCTATAGATTGGGTAATGAAGGCTCTTCCCAGTGGTCTCAAAAATCTGCGGGAAAAATCGAGCAATTTATGATCCGGTAATCATTGATTATTCCAACGAATACATCATCATCGCTTTGGTCAGTCGATAACTCAGTGTGAGTTCAGATCCGCACTTGGGTAAATCTGCCCTAATGATCATATCACACCGGTGTATATGGCCTGTGATCTATGTAGAACATTTTACATCTGTAATGAATACTACAGTAAAGATGAGTTAGGAACCTTAAAAATATACATAATGACCGCTTGTTCTTATGCATTATAATTTCTTGTCGTCCGTTTAACCTCTATTTTCCGAAGATATCGAAGCTGCAGTTCGACCTATCACGATGTGGATAGTTGTTGGAGACCTAGATGCCGTGTTTCTTAAACCAGATGGCTCACAGAGCATGACCTTGAAACAGGATCTTGAGTTGGCTCTTGCTGGACTCACCTATTTGCGTTCCGCCCAGTCTACGAAAGGCCTTCGTATTGGCTTCGTTTTCAACCCGAACTGCACCACATCCTCCGGCTGGTTGACGCGGGTGCTAAGTGAAATAGGTCATCCGGTGAAAATAGCTGCTTCCGCTGGCTCTGCGAGGCACGCAGAGGATTCCACCAAAGTCAAACATGTGGAACCTATGCCTGGTCGCAATTTTGGCATTCGGCTCCTGAAAGACGCGCTTGAGGCGGTGAACGCTTCCTCAACATTGAAACCCTTGGATACATTCTCCGTCTCGGTGAGTCCGCCACTTTTATTAGGAGTAGTAACAAATTAGCTTTTGATCCTTTGAATTTACTATGGTGAGTGCGAGAGAGAGATTCTAATTAAACTTCTTCATATCTCCAAAATTATAAACAGGAACGCAATATGAAGACGAATATCAATGTCCTTGTGGAACCGATCCTATGCCCTATAGGGGTAATACTGGACTAACGGAAAATAACTAATTTGCATGTCATTGGCAGTTGAAGCGTACAAGTACCTACAAGGACACACTAGGTACTTAGAATCGTTCTTTAATGATCTGAGTCGATTAAAATAAGCAATTAAACATACGTAAACAGCCGTTGACCTCAAAGTTTCTGGTTCAGCTAAATGATGGCTGCAGACGAACCGTTAATTAACTCTTTCGTAGGATATTACCATAAGATCGCTATTCGAATGTGCGGCTTGCAGGACTACCTATTGTAATATTATAGGTAGCTTTACAATTGAATTACCGTTAGACTTGCAAATGAGTCTTGTGCATCTGGTAGGTGCATTTAGTATAGTTGCTAGCAAGCATTCTGTAGCATGTCATGTTGGTTCGCACAGTTGATGAAGGCCAACTAGCCCGAAACCGGTTTTGTGTTCCACCAGGTTGCTGAAAGAATCTTGCTTAGCAAGTAGTATGTTACTGTGACGAATTTTGTTGCATATTAACTATCTCACAGGGCAATGAGGATTTATTTGATATTCTGTTAGGCAGTCTTCTGTTCGGTAGTCTTCACAAATATGATTTCTTCTCCGTAGATCAGAAACCCTGTATACCGGTAAACAGCTATGCCTTGTCGATGATCGCTCATAAACGTGAAATATCGGTATACAGGACGTCTGATCTTCTAAGAAGACGGCATATTTGCGAAGATTACTCAAGTAAAAGATGAATTGTGAACCGTAAAAATAAAGCTATGTGTTGATATTACTGAATTCGGAAGTTTTTGTTGACACTCAAGTGTAGCATAACATCGGTATCTTTTCGACTTTCGTCATGTAAAACCTACCTGATTGCAAATACGAAATTTTATGCTACACTCGCTAAATTCATTTAAGAGGTGGCTAACGGAGGAGTACCACAGCTAAATCAATAGGAGACTTGTGTGGCTCGCCACTTCAAGCCCGTGGGTTGTTTCCGACACTATCAACCAATTGTGGATGCTTAAATATCAGAGAGGTACCGATCCTCTCGCTCCCGTCGCACGTTCAAAACTATACCTTGTAACGTATGGGTATATAGCAGTGATGCTTACTCAGTCCATCACCTCTTATGGGAAAATAACGCGCGTGTATTGAGTCAAGGGCAAGTTGCAAATGATAGCAAACGTTTTGTTTTGTAATATTGGAATGCATGTAACTGGCTGAAAATTCATCCCATTTGGGATAAATAAAGCACTTTTCTTATCTTATCTTATGCTCTCCCGCTCGATCTGTCCTTTTCCTCACAAACCCCCAAATTTCTGATAATTCTAACCTCACCCACTTTCAGTTCACTGCACATTCTTTACATAATTGCTTCCGTTTCAGAAGAAATGTATCTGCCTATACTCATTCCTCTTTGTCTGTTTCACATTCGCCTTCTTTTGATAGCTACACGCATTCAAATGGCTTAAATTTGTTTTCCTGAAATTAATAATTATTTCTGTTTTGTTTATCGGTCTCCAAGTGGCATTGACGCCTTCCATCTCTTCTCGCTTTTGAATATGAACTGCGATACCATCTTTCAAACTGACCGCTGAATTGTGTATCGTCGGCGATTTTAATGTCCATAACACTAAGGGACTCGGCTCACCAAGTCGCGAGGTTGAACCCTTTGCGATAACCAACTCCCTATCCTAAATTATCTCCTTTCCAACCAAAATCTCGGACCGTGAGGGTGACTCCGATTAGACTTTCGACTTTTTCTGTCTACCCACCCTGATCCTCACAGTGTTAGCTGTTCTACCCCACTTGGCCTATCTGGCCTCTACCTTATTACTTGTAACCATTAATTTTCTAATTTTGCGTCCACTCTCCGTCACACCGAACATTCTGGCGCTATTCATCTGCCGACTGGGATACTATGCGCCATTTTCTCTGCTTATCCCTGAGAATGCTGTTTTTCGAAAAATCCACACATTTTCGCGGATAATCTCACCAATGTTCTGTACAATGGATTGCTTCTATTTATCATCCACGCCTAGCAAAGCTTCTCTGAGTGGTTCAATCACGGCTGTGGTATAAGACAAAAGCATTGAATGTTCAATCGCTGATAAATGAACCCGTTCCCCACCGGTCGTGCCGACTACGTTAGTGCACGTAACTCCTGCTGTGCAACCATCAACAAGTACAAAGATATGTTCGCCAGTCCCAAGACTGATAAATTATCTACTACTCAAGCTGAGAGCCAGAGTCTGGCATTGAAGTTTGCTTGCTCAACTTCTAATGCGGGTCTGCATCCCCTCCTGATCAACCGGATTCGGAACTCCTTGTCAGGCGGTTCACCTCGATGGTGCTCTCTCTCGGATTCACAGCTTCAACTCAGTAGTGCCCCAATGCTCATTTTTTCCACCACCCTTTTCTTACTTTTCATTGATGACCTACTTTCTTCTATCTCCGGTTGCATTCATGCCTTCGCGGACCACGCTACTCTCCATCTATCCACTTCTTATTCCTCGAAATGCTCTGCCTCCGCCCACATTGAGGAGGATCGTGTACAGATCGCCAGTATCCTGAACGGCGATCTTGCCTCCATTTTCGGCCGGGGAACATCAAACTAAGCTTCTTTCAATCCCTTTAAATCGGTTCATGCTTCTTCTCGTCACCTTTCTTCTTCCAACCTACCACTTGCAATTGGTTCGATGTCCATTCCTCAATCTTCTTTATGTTGTCTTCTTGGTTCATCATTTTCTCGCAATCTTTTCTGGTCGCCAGAAATGTCAGATTAATGGCATTTCGGGCTTCCAGAAATGATCGTTTCAACTTTGCAAAAACAAACTGTCTTAGTAACAAGCGGCGTTTTTTTATAAATATTCTACGAACATTTCGGTCTGCTACTGCAAGAGCTTTGTCAAGGTAAAGAATATTGTGTGACAGTCATTATATTGCAAGCTGGAAGCCTGATTACCAAAACTACATAAGCCGAATGTTTCGCTAATGTGGAGTTGGAGCTCTCATTTTTGGACTGCTTGGTCCACAGGGTAGAGGAAGGTAACCTCAAAACGACGGTTTATAGAAAACCTACGGACACAGAATGCTAGAATTCGATTCATCACACCCGAAACAAGTCTTTAAAAGCATAGCATTATCCGTGTTTAAAAGAGCGAGCAAATTAGGTAGTGAGGGCGAGGACAGAAAATCGGGGGTAAAACAGGTCACTGGTAGATCGTTAAAGAATGGATATCCGGAAAGCTTCCTTAAACAGCAGCTCATTATGGCGGTACGGCCTCCACAACGGAATGACAGAGCCTGGCTAGCAACGGTAGCGAATCCGTACAAACAGAATACGTCTGAAACCATAAAGAATATAGTGAACAAAATCATCACCCGTGTAGCATTTAGAAAGGGTGAATCCTTGCGAATGAAGTTCATACACCTGAAGGACAGGATACCGAAAGACAGAACATACAAATGTGTCGATGAGATAAAATGCTTGGATTGCCCGAGCACATACACAGAACAGGGAATTACGCATTAGGGTGACGGAAGACAGACAGAACTAACAGAAAACCGACCAATAACATTAAAAATCAGGCCTCGGTATGAGTTTCGGCCATGGCAGGACATAACGTCGACTTTACAAAGGTACGCGTAATCCGTAGGGGCTTCCGGTCCGATAAGGAGCGATTAATGGCTGAGGCAATAGAACTAACAAAGTCGAGAGCCACTCTCAATCATATTGAAGCGACAGATCTGTCTAAAATTTGGAATGGCCTGGTACACCCAAAAATATTGGGTGCACTGGACGGATTCCAAATTAAATCGATGAATTACCACAAAGTATGCGGATAGAAAATATCCTGGCGTATCTACTGGATAGTTATTGCGTGCATAACCTATGTGGCCTAATCATTGTTAATGATATTTCTATAGCATCTTCAAAGGGTTCGAGTTTTTCATGGCTTAAGAACAACGTTTAGATTCAGTAGTACTTAGAATAAAATATTTTCCAAACGTGATAACCTGAATCATCATAAGACGTGCGGGTGGAGAATATCCTTGGAAAGGTGTGGCATCGCTATCGTTGGTGATGTCTCTACAGCATTTTCGAGGTGTTCGGGTTACTCGAGGTTGAAATTAAATTAAATTGGTTTCAATATTTAAAAAGGCTTGTGACCGATAGGTTTCAATATTCTAAGTCAAATTACTTTGCAGCATGGATCCGTTAAAAGTACAGAAGTGACTAGATTATTGTTTACATATGGTTCGTCGTAAGGCGGGCGTAATCGGCCGTAAATCGGGGTTGGGGGGCACGGATTAAGGTACCAAGTGTTAAATCGGGCAAGCCGACATGACAGGATTGTTGCCATCGAAAGATCCATAGAGTAAAAGGCTTGCAGACACCATTGGATGGTGTTGATGGCGCACTTGGAATAATGACGGGACAGACGAGGAAGGACAAATCAAAACGGGTGCTTGGACAATCTGAAATTGAAGACTTCGATCCGGCTTCCAGCTTGCAATATCATGACTGTCACACAATATTCTGTACACTTCTACCTTGACAAAGGTCTTGCAAACCAAAATTTTAGTGGAATATAAGAAATACGCCGATTGTTACCAAGCGAGTTTGTCTTTACAATGACATCCCAATCAGTTACAAGATTTTAAAACTTTTTGGGCTTTATTTTCGTTTGCGTAAATGCTTTTCTGCTGCTCAACGTTGACCTATTTACAGATGCAAAACTCGCCCCACCGTGGAACACTGCTGTCGTGTCTGCGTTGGGGAACCTTCTTCCGGTCCCTCCTCTCTAGACTTCATCCAACGTAAATCATTGCGTCTCATTGCCTCTCCGATGACTGACAACCCCTTTCTCATCATCGAGACGCAGCCTCCCTTTCTTTATCCTATCGCTACTACCACAATATGTGCACTGCCGAACTTGCTCCTGCTGTTCCACTTTCCTAATCTTCCAATCACTCAACCCGTCTTTTTTTAATTCTAGTCATTAGTATAGGGTGTTTATCCCCCGTTGTCAAACAAAGCGGTTTTCCTCACCATTCTTCCCCAGAACTGCTCGAATCTGGAACAATTTACCACTCTCTGTTTTCTCAAACTCTTATTTTTAAGACTAGATTTAACTTCTGTTTGCATAATCCTCTGACGGTCGTTTTCTCTCTATTGTTTTTATTTCCATTTGCCATTATTTTTGGTATTTGACTCTCCTACTATGTGTTTTTGAGCATGGGATCTTCCTTCTCCTGTGTGCAATAAAAAACTAATGCTGTATACTGTATAGTATGACATTACATGTCCTCCTTCTGGCGTTAAATTACGTACTTGTAATGTAGTCAAGCGAGATAAACGCCCGCATTGATCCTCGTCAGTCTCGAATTACTGTTTGCTTCTTGACATGCATACTATTACTATTTGGAGCTATTGAGTTGCCTCCATTGGTGTGCTTCAGAGAGCGTTTGGTTAGACTGCAGTAGCTTGGTTCAAACTCATCTCTCCTGTCTACCTTTTTCTGATTTGTTCTCAATGTTCGTTGAAATCGTCACGTGATCAGGAAGTGTTCTTCAGCAATCAACAGTGCTAATCAGTTATTAACTTTTT
The DNA here is from genome assembly GCA_028829895.1 of Sinotaia quadrata. Lineage (NCBI taxonomy): Eukaryota > Metazoa > Mollusca > Gastropoda > Architaenioglossa > Viviparidae > Sinotaia > Sinotaia quadrata. The sequence goes on from JALGAQ010000009.1 coordinate 4,626,846, forward strand.
GTGGTACGATAATTATTGTTGAAAAGTCCCCTTGATATGAATCGCATTATATCGAATTGTAATGTTTAGAATAGCTAGTTACAGAACACTCAACCAACTCAGCAAAAGTCAAATTGAGTTTTCTGTTCCTCATCTGTGTGTGCCTCTTCTTCTGTCTCGCAGGGAATTCAAAAGCAGGCGTTACAAGCTGCTGTGGAAAAAATCGATCGCGATGAATTCATGAAGCGCCACTCGACTTTTGCTACTCGTGTTCTTGGACTAGCACCAGGTGAACGTGCTGTGGTAGTCAATGGACGGGTATGTTTCGTTGCACGATGGCGTTGTTTCTTGTTCTTCATCACTCGTGCCCTTTTATGAATGAGCACATCAAAAGTATGATCAATTTCTTGCATCCATGAAAGTTTTTGTTAACCCAAAAAGTGATTCGTTGAGAGTTAAATTGTATGAAGCAAATGATTATTGACGTAGTCCTTCTCGCCTTCTTTAACCAAGTCACGTTTTTGCTCAAATATGATAAAAAAAATCGATGGAGCATATATCGACCCAAATGTTCGGCAAAGTGTCAAGATTTAGAGCTACCACAATGAGTACAAAACCAACAATACGATAAACTTTTTACAAAATAACAGAGGTGTACCAAGCTAAAACCCAGAGGAATGCGCCAAATCTGTTCTTATCCTACATAGTCTACTCCTGTCCATATGCTGGAGATCCGTTCGGTACCCCCAAATTGGTTGGACCCGGCCGAAAACAGTGGAAGCCGAGAAAAAACCATTGTCCAGCCGTATGTGGTTTGTCACTCCAAGCCCATGGTTTGGGTTACCGGTTTCTTACTCTTCATTCTGACATGGCTTTTCACAATTCTTCATTTTTGTGTATTTTTTGAACATTCGTACAAGGGGTCTCTGACTATGGGTCCTCCCTTCACTTGTAATACATTATATTGTGTAATAGAAAGGACGTGTTATGCACCATTCTGAGCACCTCGTATTTCATAGATCCTTACCATGGAGTCAACAATCCTGGTATTTTTATGTTTGGCAACGACTTCGAACTGAGGTTAATAAGTTGCGCCGTTTTTCACCTAATGTCGCAAAAATATCCGCCATAGCAAGGCCAATGAGTACATCAGTGACGCTGAGTAAATGAGAACTGCAGTTTACCGTGGTGGTTTGCATCATGCGAACACTAGAAACGTACGCTTCGCTCTTGAAATCATAATGCATATGACCTTATACCACACGAGAATACATTTGTGAAAATTAACAGGCAGTGGTTGAACTATTTGTACTAACTCAACCCAGGGGCTTAGAGTGGCAAACTACATGGGGCTCCTATAGGTTGGGCAGTGCTGTTTACTACCCTAGACCACGTCATCGGCTTACTCCAAGTTGATTGATACTAAGCCCCGTGTAGATTATCGGTTACTCCTCGTGCTTAGGATGCGTTCAGGCTAACGAAGCTGAGATTGCATCCTTTTGTGCGTACGACTTACTTGTTCCGCAGCTATGTTGCCCGTCAACGGCACTACTCCCACGATAGTTTCACGGTAGGTGAGAAAAACCTTGCAGACAAGGTGTGTGTACGTAAACCGTAATTTCCTAGTTTCTTGTGATTCTAGAACTCAAAATGGCACATTTTACATTTATCCCCTCTTTTACAGATATTAGGTCCACTTTCGCCCACAGAGGAGTTCACAGTGGATGATTTCCGCCTGGCGGAAAAAATCGCGTTGGAATTCGGTGCTGAAGAAGTAGGCAGCACACTATCCACTCTCATGGGAGACAAATTTGGTGGACCCGAAGCCATTTCCGAATTGGTTTGGCAAGTTACCTCTATTTTGAGACCGGCGTATGAAACGCATTCCTCTTCAGTCACTGATATAGTAAGCGACATGAAATGCCTTCTACCAAGAAGTATTTTTCAATATCTGTTTTATCTCATACGTCACAATTGTTCCCGGCAATGGTATTTAGCAATCTATCAAACTAGAAATTCACGCACAACAGAAAATCTTGTGGTTT
>JALGAQ010000009.1:4628969-4665230 GCA_028829895.1 Sinotaia quadrata
AGTAACTGGCTGAAGATTCATCTTATTTGGGATAAATAAGGCACTTTTCTTATCTTAAAAAAGCATGGCCAGTTGGGGACTGGACGACGCTGCGTCTTCGGTGGTTCTTCGAGTGAAAACAATCAATGCCTACTAGAGTTCTGCACGAACCGTAGCTTTTGAGTGACAACTGCCTTCTTTGCACAACCCACATCATTGCAACTCATGGCACCCACCCAGAAGTCAACATTGGCACCAACTGGACTTCATTATTACACATGGAATATTGCTGAACATCGTACTAAAAACCCGCAGCTATCACAGTGCAGATTGTGACATCGACTACTCACTTGTCGGTAGCAAAATGCGCCTCTAACCTACACGCATCTACCGCCAAAGGATGAAGAGAAATCCTCGCATCATCAGTAACAAAAAACCGTTAAAGAATTAGGTGAACGTTGTGAGAGGAGAAGCGATAACAAAGCAAACATCCTCTCCTCAAATGATTTGGAAGGGTGATGGCTACAAATATGCGACGCGATACAAAGGTCTGCTCTTGCTGTTTCCGGTAAACAAGAGCGGCAAAACACAGACTGGTTCGCAGCTAATGTCGCGAAATTGAAACCTGTACCTTCGGCTAAAAGAGCTACCCTCATAGAATACAAACAGTACAACTTATGTGACCCTAACAATACTCATAAAACTAGACAGGATGATCAAAGGACTTACCGACGATGTGCGAGTGATTAGTGGCTCAATATATGCCAAAATATTCGGCTCTCCGCCGATTTTGGAAACGCTCGTGGTATGTACGGATGGCACTAAAAAAGCACTCGGCCCGTAAATCATCAAAAATGAACCCACTTAAATCAGCAAACGGCAATGTCATCACGGACCGATAAAAAGGTTGACAGGTAGGCTGAATACTACTAATGGTTGTACTGACAGAAGCTGCTGTAGAAGCTTCCATCTGAAATTAACACAATGGCAGAACTAGAAAATGCTCTACAGATCTCAAAAAAATGGGAAAGCCGCTGGTTAACATGGCATAACAACTGAGATGCTTAAGGCTGGATTTCGAACATCTCCACTCTCGAAACTGCAACAACAATTGATCCAGTGCTTGTACAAAGAACTGTCCCTCAAGAGAGGCACGAGTCAAAGATAATCACATTGGACAAAACAAAGGTGATCTCGATGGTTCAAACTACCGCGGCAATATCTTCGCTCGCGTTATATACAGCAGACTGCAGAGTCTAGCGCTGCCTTCAATTCGGTTACACGTCAAATAACAACACTCAGTTACATGTGATTCCGATACGAGTAATAAAGGCGCAGGTGGTGTGTTCAACCGGAGAAATAACAATGGCCTTGAAAACAGTGGATTTGTGAAATGTAACGACAGTGAAAAACAACACGATGGATGAACACTTTCTTTTGTAATATTGGAAAATTATGTAACTTGCTGAAAATTCATCCCATTGGGATAAATAGAGCCTTATTATTATTATTATTATTATTATTATTATTATTATTATTATTATTATTATTATTATTATTATTATTATTATTATTATTATTATTATTATTATTATTATTATTATTATTATTATTATATTATTATATTATTATTATTATTATTATTATTATTATTATTATTATTATTATTATTATTATTATTATTATTATTATTATTATTATTATTATTATTATTATTATTATTATTATTATTATTATTATTATTATTATTATTATTATTATTATTATTATTATTATTATTATTAATATTATTATTATTATTATTATTATTATTATTATTATTATTATATTATTATTATAAGCGTGACTATTCAAAAATTCAATGTGGATTCCCAGCTAATATGATATTTTCCCTGGGTCAATTGCATGGAAAATGTCGGGAGCAACCCAACAAACTTACTTTGCTTTTGTATGAACTTACGAAGGCATTTGACTTGCTGAGTCGAGCGGGATGGACAAGCTCCTGAAGAGAGTTGGTTGTTCACCAAAAATTACCTCTAATGATCGTTGCCTTCCATGAAACTTCCACAAAGCTTCTATCAGTCTACTACATTGGGAGAGATTCAATGGACTAAATCTCAAACCAATAAAGTCTCATCATTTAATTCGTACTTTGTTGCCATTGGTGTTGATAAATATTTCGAGAATTCGTAATTAAGTAAGTGCGTTTGGATAAAATCATGTAACCTTTATCAGCACCGTTGTCTTGATGTTTGATAAAATTCTATTTCAAGTACAGCAAATTAAGAATCATCTCTGGATTATGCTTCCAAAATAGTATACAACTTATGTGTGGAAGAAATATTGTCAGTTATTTGATGAAGTTTACCGTAAGCCATTTACTAACGTGGATTTCTTGAATATTTTTACGGTTTGCTCATCAATCAGATCATTTCATTGCTGAACGGAATATGTTCTTACGAACAACGCCCTTGCCAGCAACGTTTACCAATCGCTCTCGTCTTTTTTAGAGTACACCGTCCTCGGGGATTGAGGTTGTAACTATTGACACTTGAAATCTTTGTGTGTATTAGGTGGACAAACACGATCATTATGTATCGAGCTTCATTTTATTGCTATATTAAAAATTGTAGTGCCCATATATCAAGTCTATCATAGAGCCAGACTTGTAACAATCTAATTGTATAAGCTAAAATGTATACCTATAACAAGAAACGGAAATTTTGAAGTCAAATTAAGACTTTGTACGATATCTTTCATGATATTTTTATGAATGGTACCAAGTTTGATTTGAAGACCGCCGAACCGATCAATGATATTAAGATTATCCGTCAGTATTTTCCCGAAAACATTCACAGGAAGCACCTGGACGCATGCGTTTCACTCTTATTGGAGATCATCAGCAGGGCGTATCTGGTGCGTCCAGGTGCTTCCTGTGAATGTTTTCGGAAAAATACTGGCGGATAATCTCACTACCGAGAGACGCGATTAGCTTCATTGACATACATATAAATCCTCACAACAGCCCAATTATATACGTCCCATACGCTCACTAGGATAAAAACAATGCCAATTGGCATTGCCTAGGAACGAGCAGTCCTGGCCCAGTGAGGATTCATGTGTGATTAAAAACTTCCAGTAGTCAGTTCACACGACTAATGAAGAGATGCTGGGCAAATGCTAATCACGATCTACCGTGAGTAACATACTCCAATAGGAAAATTTCCGCAACGCTCAACGGGCCGCCATAGCTCAGTGGTTAGAGCGCCGGCTGGTACGAACGAAGTGCTGGGTTCGATCTCCAGATCGAACCAGATATGCCCTGCTGATGATCTCCAATAAGAGTGAAACGCATGCATACAGGTGCTTCCTGTGAATGTTTTCGGAAAAATACTGGCGGATAATCTCACTACCGAGATACGCGATTAGCATCATTGACATACATATAAATCCTCACAACCCCCCAATTATATCCGATCAATGATATCTCTGATCGCTTAATGTCAATCATTAGCACTTAGTCGTTTTCAAGTACGTACATCTAAGTACTCTATGTCCGGAGCGCTCCTATTATTAGGTAATTGTGTGATGCATTTACGTGAAAATGAAAATCAGTCTACGTTATAATCAGCAGCAGGGAATAGCATTTTCAAGGTGCATCCACTAAATACTGCCCAAAAATTATTTATTGATCACATTCATTCATTCATATAATCGTGTTCTTTCCGAAGTGAAATTTTTATTGCAACTTGATGTGCCGTTTTAGTTGATGATTCTTAATAATTTCAGTCAAACTTGTAGTGGCTCTTATTCACTTTGTCAAGCATGGATAAATCTTCCCACATTCTTGGAAGAAAATTAAGAAAAAATTATAAGTTGAACTGTACTAAAATCCCAGCAGCCGATTTTAGCACGCTTATTTTTGACATCTGCTGAACTGCCTTCGTTTTTTCAAAATTCCATTTTCTTCTCTCGTTTTACACCATCTTGTTTGGCGTAACAGATGTTACACTTTGTAATCGATTGTCATACATATTCGGGTAGCAATTATATGAAACTCTACCATTGGTTAATTGAACACACTTGACAGTTCTGTTGAGGACTTTTAACATAATTTGTATGATAATACCTACTTTAATAGGTTATGGACGGATTGTTTGGATGCGGGTAGAAGCGCATCTGAATGAGTCGATTGCATCAAACATGTTGTGCACTAATACGGGCTTCACAGTATACACATAGGCATTGGCAAAATAGTAATTAACTTCCACCATTACAAGTATTTTGGCGGTTGAATCGTACAGGTACTTTTGGTGAACAATAGGTATTTTGAATCATTCTTTAATGAATGCGTATCCGCAAACTGAATAAGTCGAATGCATCAAACATGTTGTGCATTATACGGCTTCCATGCATAGACATATGCATTGGTAAAATGTTAATTAACCTCTACGATAGCTGTGGTCATAAACTACCCCCAACTTCAACATATAAATGCATGCGGGTCTTTACATTCAAAATTCATGCTAAGTACTAATACTGAGCTTGATGAATTGAACACGATATACAAAGAGCTATTGAATAGAGTGGAAAAAAATAATGACGTTGCCAACTGCTTTTCAGTTATGATATGAATATATGTTTGGTAGGTACCGTACATTCCGATTTGTAAACAGTTTCTCCCACACTTTTACGAATGACGCAGCAAGTTATAAGCATAGTTGTTGCTATATTCCATTACCAAAAATTAAAAAAACAGAATTACCATGTAATATAAGAAATTTATGAGTAATTTTTAAAAAAGCAGCAAACACAATTGTCTCTCAAAATATGGTATAGTAAGCAATTCATAAGAAAACATCTTTTACTGAAAAAGATTAAAATGATGAAAATGATATTTTGGGTAACTTATTCCGGATATATTAACATGGATATTTAGAACGTGCCAAAATAAGCGTTATCGAATAGAATCAGAACCTTCCAGTTGAGGATGTTTAGTAGACAATGAACCATGTAATTGTCCTTCAGAAATCTGAATGTAGGCCCTCTCTGACCACTATTGGCACACTGGGACGAAAGGTTACATTCTTCTTTCTCTTCCTGCTGACGGAGTTGTCTGCATACTCGAGCATGTCAAAGTGTTAGAGTTGACATTGCACCCTAATATGCCAAACTGTTAATTGTCGATTCTTTGCACAGCATCCTTTTTTCACTGATATGTGTGGCGTTCATGTATGGTGTAACACTATGAGGTAAACTTTAATTACCCTAATTATCCTTGCACCCAATGTATAAAATAATATGCACGTTTATCTTTAATGACTCGTCTATAGATTCTGTCTGACCAGCGTCAACTTGTCCATATGCATCCATTTGTCACGAACCGAATTCTGAGTTAACCGTAGCTATGTCGGGTTCGACTTAACGTAATAATCACTGTACCCTCCACAGGTGCATCCTGAGGATTCGGTAATTTGGGCGTAAGTTTATATGAGTACTGGAAGCAATCATCTATGCGAACAAGCAAGAATCGATAAATACTCGATAAATGATTTACGGGTAGCTAAAATTCAAGGTCATTTCATTGAATTACTTGCAGTTTTGTAAATCGAAAATTAAACATTCTTCTTTCAATCTCTAGGTATAAACAAGCTCGTACAAACCGGCACCACAAAAAACTGATGAATTATTTTTTCTATCTAACACGGCTACTGAGTAGCTTGAATAAGTCTACAGTCGTGTTGATCAGTTGTGAACACAAATATTGGTCAAAACCAACGTTCAGCTTTTTAAGTTGCATTGTATTAGCATCGTAAGGTAATTTGAAATCACAAGAAACGAGTTGAAAAAAGCATTCATGTAAATAAACGATGTATATTAATTGATGCATAACCAACTCACGCGACATCCTGTCTGTGAATGATATTTGATACGAGAAGTTTGAAGTGCAAATTTTTCATTCGTAAGCAACCGGTTAAGTGAAAATTGATGTAACTTAATTGTTCACGTGATACTACTTGGCGCGGCCTTCAATTCGGCTACACGTCAAAAAACACCACTCAGTTACATGTGATTCCGATACGGTTAATAAAGACGCAGGTGTTGTGTTCAACTGGAGAAAAAAACAATAGACTTGAAAACAGCGGATTTATGAAATGTAACGACAGTGAAAAAGAACATGCTGGATGAACACCTTCTTTTTGCAATATTGGAAAATCGTGTAACTTGCTGAAAATTCATCCCATTTGGGATAAATAAAGCATTATTATTATTATTATTATTATTATTAGTATTATTATTATTATTATTATTATTATTATTATTATTATTATTATTATTATTATTATTATTATTATTATTATTATTATTATTATTATTATTATTATTATTATTATTATTATTATTATTATTATTATTATTATTATTATTATTATTATTATTATTATTATTATATTATTATTATTATTATTATTATTATTATTATTATTATTATTATTATTATTATTATTATTATTATTATTATTATTATTATTATTATTATTATTATTATTATTATTATTATTATTATTGTTATATAAAATACTTAAGTATGACCCTGCTTTACCATTCATGATTTTTGTATTCACCGTTACAATGCGGCAAATGTATAATCGTAATGAAGGGGACGGATGATAATATTTGTCTAAACAAAGGACGTTAAATTTATGTTGATTATCGTTCCTTAAGTATGAGCTATAAATGATTTCAAATTCAATTATTATACACATTGTCGTTCAGTTCAATTCGCTTGATTCCAAAACTGGACGTTTTTACGGTTCTTTGTCTCTGATAAGGCAACATTTAATGCAATACCAACTTCAGTGACAGCTGTTTTGAGGACCTTGTTCGCAATACAGTAAGACCTCAGGCGGAACGTTGTTGTAACCAATAAATCTGACAGCCTGATTGTTGTTGACCCAATCAAGCTTGATCAGACTTACAAGGAATAGAAGGATAAACATAAATTTTAACTATTATTCTACTTGCAACCTAGCTTAACCATGATAATTTTGGGTGACTATGCTCTGAAAATGAATTTCATTTTTATATTTTACAAGCAAACAGTGATAAATAGACTTTGATAAAAAGACCGCAGAAAGAAAACAGAGGCAATGCTAAAGTTAGTAATCCGAAAGGATCACATTCAATTCACATGGTAGTTCAACAGGATAATTTATGGGCTCGTGCCAACACAAAAACATACATGTGTGCACAAATTTATGGCGTAACTTGCATATGAATAGCATGTTCTTTTCTCAAAATATAAAAAACAGAACATTAGATTTAGGTGCAACATGTAGAATCAATTAAACCTGGATAGTTACAAAGTTTGAGTTTTTATATCAGCTAGTCGATATCCATAACTAGCGTGGTTACCAATGAAAGTAATCATCAAAGGAATCATTTTCCTAAATTGAGGTTTAACATTTAATTGAAGCACATTTTTCTGCACTGTTTGAATGACATGAAATGGATTCGAAACAATAAAGTATACCAACTCCGAGTAAACACTGAAGTCATAATACAAGGTTTATAATTACTGCTAAAGTAACCATTTTTGAGATACTCCGATTGATATTTTGTTTCGACCTAAGTCTCACAGTGTTCAAAAAGTTGAATGCTAAACAGCTCGTTTAATAAATAGGGAGCAAAAAATTTCGAAAATAATTGATAATTAACTGCTTAGCTCAGTACGGCCGATATATTTCACCAAATCACATTTTGTCCTTTGACACATAAATTTAGGAAAACGTTGAAGTTACTTACTAGACCAAAGATAAAATCTCAGCTTTCAGTAAAGAAGACAGTTATTTACCGGAAATCGCTTTTGTCTGTTTTAATTCAATCGAGTTTGAATGAAAATTACCCGAAATATGATATTGTTCGTTGACTACATATTTAGAAATTGTTATAACATCAATGGCTGCGAGTAGGAAAATATAATACGTTGTCATTGCCGTATTCTGTTTTGATTGATTGATTGGCTTCCGTCATTCTCGAACGACTATGTTATTTTCACCCCAGACATCTTTTAAATTATCATTTTCGTTAGTCTGTACTTCCAGTTTCACACTTTTTGCATTTGGATATATATTCACATGATTACTTTTATTTTATTTACTGTACCGTCGTCTGTGGCTGTAGAAGTCTATGCTAGACAGGCAGAATTTCCAGTTACTACAGGCAACAAGTGCTTGATTTCGGACAAACGAGCTTTTGTCCGGCTGTTCTCTTGATCCGAGGCTTCATGGGGTCTTGGTCGCCAATTGCAGATGCTGCTTTGATGAGGCTCCTCCAGCTCCTTCGGTCCGCTGCATGTTCTTCCCAATTTACCAGGTCGATGCTTCCGTTTTCATATCCCGCTTGCAGACGTCCATATAGCGTAGTTTTGGTCTTCCAATTGACCTCGGAACCATTGGCAAGCTCACCAAACAGCACAGCCTTTGAAATGTGATTTTCATCCATCGTTTTACATGGCCGAGCCAACGCAGTGGTCTGTGAGCCAGGAGAGCGAACATACCCTGCAGTCCGGCTCGTTGCAAGACGGCGTTGTTTGAAATGTGATGGAAGAGGTTGAGTCTGCGTTGCTGGTGTGAATACAGTGACCACGTTTCACTGCCGTATAGGAGGGTGCTCCGGACACAAGACCTGTAGACTTGCATCGTCGTGTTTGTAGTCAGCATCGGGTTTCTCCGGACGCGTGTATTGATCCGCGACATCATTGTTGCTGCTTTGCAAATACGCTTGGTTATTTCGGAATCTAAGGAGAGGTTACTAGAGCTAGTGGATCCCATATAAGAGAACTCATTTACTACCTCTAGTGTGTGGCCATCAATCGGAATTTCCGGGACATTAAATTAGCTTTGCATCCAAGCCATCCTTCATACCTTTAGCCATCGTGTGCATTTGGCCTGGTTGCCAAATTGATTCTCTAATGACTGTATACTCAACATGCGCTCCCAAAAGTTAATTTTTTACATCTGTATTCATGAATGGATAAAGTTGGTTTATTCTCGATGAAAGAATGAAAAGCAGTCACCTACCATTATATTCAAATAATTTTACTTTATACTGAGGTGAGAAAACTAATAGTAACCTAAAATGATTTTTATTTAATTATTCATATACTCGCTCAAGGTAACTGGTTCTTCTAATCTTCGGTGAAATCACTTCATTCAATGCTACAAATCCGCAATCTATTAGTATTTAAATATTTAAATAGAGTACAACGAAATAAGAACTACTCAAGGTTTTCAGCTATTATTTCTCAGTTCTAAACGTAGTAGAGATTATTGTCTTCGTATGTACAAAAGCATGTCCGTAAAACTGTGTTGTTCGTTCTCAACTGACAAGCGTTTGGTGGGCAATTGAACTCGTTGACAGAATCGCGAGTCACATGAACAGAGTGGTTTGGTTGTCTAGCAGTCGAAACGATGGACCATGGAAGTTGGATCACGTAAGTCAGTCTATCTAGGCTGCAGAGTGAAGATGATCGACTTTTAATTGCGATGGCATCTGCAATTGAGAATTCTGTATCTAACACCCTTTGGATAGTGGTTTAGGCATCCTGTATTACGTTATTGGCGCGGCCTTCAATTCGGCTACACGTCAAAAAACACCACTCAGTTACATGTGATTCCGATACGAGTATTAAAGCGCAGGTGTTGTGTTCAACTGCAGAAAAAACAATGGCCTTGAAAACAGCGGATTTATGAAATGTAACGACAGTGAAAAAGAACATGCTGGATGAACACCTTCTTTTGTAATATTGGAAAATCTTGTAACTTGCTGAAAATTCATCCCGTTTGGGATAAATAAAGCATTATTATTATTATTTTATTAATAAAAGCATCTTTTTCTGAGTTGGTTTAATCCAATTCAACCAAGTGTGCGATCATTGCATTAATAGGCAACTTGATCACACGAGATCCAAGCCAGGCTGGATGAGCTCTTTTATTCTCTTAGGTAGACGCCTCTCGTTCGATCAATATACGTAGTGGCCCCAAATCAAAGAAGTTAAACTTGCCATTTGACTCCGCTTTTCAAGTGAATCTGATAACTTCATGTACTTTGATAATATACTGACAGTAGATGATAATTTAGTTGTGTTTGAACGATGGCACATCTGTCCTATCTCGTTTCGGAGTCGCTTCTCAATCTTGCCCATGAAGATGTCATGTGAGCTCTTAGCTACTCCATCTGTCTGGTAGTACAGTTGAGCATTAACTTTGAATTGCACATTGAACTTACATGGTAGGAGTATTTATATAATCACTTATGCGAGTATACCAATTTTTATTTTATTTTCATCAATGCATTTCAAATGTAGTTGATCGTATCAATCAATGAGACTTTGGTAAATAAGGAGGATACATCTGACGAGCACATTCAACCAACTTGTACCTTGATAATTTGTATGCATGTTGATAACTGTTTATGCAGGTATTGATGTACCAGCTGCTAAGCCTCTCCGTCAGTTGGGACTTCAATTGTTACGTTCTGTCTTTATTATCAACACTGATGTTGAACTATCTTCGATTTGAATTGATGTCATTCATTTTCTTAACATAATCCTCCTTATTCACCAGAAACTATCCCTGCTCCTTTATCCGGTCTTGTGATGAATATATCCAAGCATGATCGTATCATCTTCAGGGCTCCAGTGTGCTTGCGTGTAACCGGTTCGTTGATATTGGTACCAGCAATTCACAATGTCAGATTTGAAATGTTCCATAGTGTACCTAGCATTGGGACCAGCTGACATACTTGATCATATAAAATCTCTAAATGAGCATCAATTTCTAGCTTCAGAAACGGATTTCTAGCTCAGAACGGATGGACAACAAAGGTGGCGGATTGGAGCTAGGAAACCCAAACAGACGCTCAGACGGGATTGGATGAAAAAACGAAAAAATGAAGACTGGGATCCGGTTGCTATAAAATAACAGTTGTACAATATTCTGTTCCTTTTTGCCTTGACAAAGGTCTTGCAGTAGCAGACCGAAACGTTGGTAAAATAATACAATACGCCCATTGTCACCAAGCCTCCTTGTTTTACAATGACATCTCAATCGGTTACAAGCATTTTTAAACTTATTAAACGAGGAGCAATTTGACACACTCTTATTGACGAATATACAATGATCATATTTAGCATTTACGTTGGTTAATGCATGTCCACCCGATATGTTATTTGCGTCAAAGATTTTTTTAATTTCTTAATTTATCATCTATTCAGTTTTGTTATTAGCTTTCGCAAATTTATTTTTATTTGGATGAATCCATGCCGGTTCTAAGATATGTTATTCTAATTTTATCATTTTCGCTTTCGTCGTCTACGAGTGTGTAGGCCAACACTCGCTGGAAAATTTGTTCTATACCGGACACAGACAACAAATATTTGGTTTCTTATTCCCAATCTTTTGTTCATTGGTCTTTGTTCACACGAATTCTCTGAATCTTGGTCTATTTTGTATCCACCACTTATCTGGTGCTTTAGTGACTGTCGTGATTAGGTGCATTTTCTTCTCTGTTTGCTAAATCGGTGACTTCGGTTTTAACTGACCTTGTCGACCTTGACCCGGGAAGTTTAAATTTGCTACGCTCTCCTCGCTCATAATTATTTTATTATTATTTGCTATGACTTTCACTGTTAGTGCACTTGATAATTGTGTTATTTGCAGGAAGAAAGTTACTGGGAATGCTGAAGCTATTCAGTGCTTCATATGCGAACGCTGGGAACACATAGGTGCTCCAAAGTCTCCAGAGGTCTATATAGTGCACTTCAAAAGTGCTCCCATGATCGTGTACGCTATAACTGCGTTAATTGTGACATAGTTATGTTAGAATTCGCCAAATCAGCAGCGGGAAACCTAAGATCAAGCCGTAGGATGGTCCCCGCTCCTGCCCATCAGGCGGTTCACCAAGCTGTTCGCTGTCTCAGATCCAACACCCAGATTACAGCTACCGGAGTTAGTAGTGTGTCCTACGTAACTACCAGTGACGCGACTTTACCTGTACGCTCCGCTCCCCAAGGCGAAGATCATAGCGCGCTCCTCTAAGGTCCCTGTAAGCACATCGACTATAGCCCCGATTATAACTTCAGTTAGCCCGATAAGCCTCGGCTGGACTAAAGTTGTTCGCCGGAAAAGAGTAGTACCCCGAAAGCACCTGAACAAGCACCTAATGCTAAACCTGCGCCTAAGTTAGCAACAACAAGGGAGAAATTTCCACCCCGCGAAAGAAATATCATGCTATTCAGGATCCAAGAGAAGAAAGATGGGACCTCTTCCGATAGAATAGCAAACGACGCCGCCGAAGTTTCGAAGATAATTAAGACCCTTATGGTCGCTGGCGATCCCGATGTTAAGGTACAAGTGATGTACCGCATCGGTCCTATTGCGGATAGACCGCGACCACTAAAGGTCGTCCTAGATAGCGAAGAATCCGCTAAACTTTTACTGTCTAGGGGGCCTAGACTCAGAGGATTAGCAAGTATCTATGAATCCGGACCTATCCAAGGCCGATCGTGAGCGCTTACGAATCGCCGTCCAGGAGCGCAACCTTCGTAGAAGCCAAGGGGAAGGAAACATCACTGTTTCAAATTTTCGGGTTGTATGTCGCCACCAAAATCGCGGAGTGCCGATCATATTCACGGCGCCGGTGGCGACATTAGGCACGACAGCGTAATAGGATTCACTAATGCTAGAAGCTTGTTGCGAAAAATTGATGAACTGCAACTATGGTTCATCGAGCACAAGCCGATCTTCTTTGGCGTGACGGAAACATGGCTGCACGAGGATATCACCGATGCTGAAGTCAGCATCCAGGTTACACCTTATATAGATGCGACCGATCTTCCAGCCCCCATGGTGGAGTTTCACTGTATGTTTCCAATAAGCTAAGATCGAAAGAAATTTTCCGCGAAGTGCAACCCCAAACACAGTCGGAACAGATTTGGGTGGCTGTGTTTTCTTCGGCTGGCGCTCGCACCATGGTGGGCCTACTGTACAGGAGCCCAGGGAACTCAGAAAACCAATGGATCGACACCGTCGCCAGATTCACCAACTCTCCGCGCCTATGTCTGATGGGTGATTTCAATCTACCTCACATCGACTGGAAATCCCACGGATTATCCACGGCAGCTGCACCCACGAAAAGGGCCTTCTTCGAATTCGTATCAGAAAAAGCACTGGTACAACACGTCCTCGAACCCACGCGCTTCGATGCTGGTAGCATTCCTTCATGCCTGGACCTTCTATTAACGACCCACGAGAACTCAGTAGAGCAGGTATCCGTCTGCGAGCCGCTAGGAACCAGCGACCACGCAATAATACGCGGTGTTTTCCATCTACAATCAAAGCAATGCGTGGACAGCGAACTGGTAAGAAATTACTGGAAGACGGATGTCGCATCGATGACACTCCATGCTCAAAAAATGAACTGGAACACTGAACATCTAGCCTCAGTGGAAGAGAAATGGGAACTTCTGAGTCGGAATTTGGAAATCCTCTGCACCCTCTATGTCCCGCTCAAAACACCAGGCCACTCATGCAAGAGACCCCCGTGGATCTCCAATCAAATAATGGCGCTCCAGAGGCTCAGGAAACGAGCCTGGAACCGCTACAGGCGTCACGGCTCATCCTCCGAGTACGACCTTTATAAATCTATCCGCAATAAATGCAAAGCTGAGACACGGCGGTCAAAGACCCAGTACGTGGAACTACTAATCAGTGTAGCGGCAACTCAACCGAAACGGATCTTCGCGTACATAAACAGACGGCGCCGCCAGGCCGGTGGTATTCCAGACCTTGTCGATTGTAACGGACTCGCCGCACAAGATGACAAATCCAAGGCTACAGTATTAGCAGACCAATACAGCCGGGTTTATTCGCCCACCGACACTCCGGCAGACAACTTACCTTTTTTAGATATCTCTCCTCCATTCGCCGAACCCCTGGAGGATGCACACATTTCCGTCGCAAGGGTTGAAAAGATGCTCAACAGGATTAATACTTCAAAAGCTCCCGGTCCAGACGGCCTTCACCCACTCATCCCTAAAACTCTAGCCCAAGTGATCGCTCCAACAGTAGCAGATATCTTTCGACGTTCGTTGTACACCGCAACCCTACCTTCAGACTGGAAAACCGGACTCATCAAACCTTTCTATAAGGGAGGCAGTAAGGAGCAGCCCGAAAACTACCGGCCAGTGTGCATGACCTCGATATTCGTCAAGGTTTTGGAACACCTCCTTCGAGAAGAAATCGACCTGCATTTCGCCAAGCACGACCTCAATCCCCGGAACAACACGGATTCATCAAGGAGAAGTCATGCGTCACGAACTTGATCCTAGCCAGAGAGGCCTGGTGCGCTGCACGCGAAAAGCGAATCCCGGTGCACGTAATCTTGATTGACTTTAGCAAAGCCTTCGATAAAGTCAATCATAGATTACTTCTTCACAAGCTTCGACGTAACGGCATCGACGGCAAGATCTTGCAATGGATTCAAGCCTACCTGACCGATCGGACATGGAAAGTCAGGGTCGGCAAAGAACTATCGGACGATGGAACTGCTTCCAGTGGAGTACCTCAGGGCGCTGTCCTGGGTCCAAGACTGTTCAACACCTTCGTTCAAGACATCCCGCTCATGTTGAATTCACCGTGTCTACTCTTCGCGGACGACCTAAAGATCTGGAGAGAAATCAGATGCCCCCAGGACATCGTGGACCTCCAGACAGACATCGACAACTTGGCCAAATGGTCATCTGACAACCGCCTTCCAATCAACCCGAAAAAATCGAACGTGTTGGCCATCGGCGAGAAACTCGGCAATACGCGTTATGTGCTGCATGGGAGCCTGCTGACAGAAGTTTCCTGCATGAGAGATTTAGGAATAATCACAAGGAACGACCTCAAGACCAAGGATCAAACAAGTAAAGCACGCACCGCCGGACTGAAATTGACTTGTCTGTTCAAACGTACGTTTTCTTCCTGGTCCGAAGAAACGTACAAAGAACTCGCCAAAATCATACGATCGGCGATGGAGTACGCGTCCTCCGCTTGTTACCCCTGCTCTAAAAGCGAAATAGTCCAACTGGAATACGTACAACGCCTAGGGTCCAGAATGGTACGCTCACTCCGGAAGCTCTCCTATGAGGAACAGTGCAGTCTTCTGAACCTATTCACCTTGGAGTATCGTCGCACCCGAGCAGACATGATCTTCCTTTTCCGCTTAGTGGCCCTCCATCGCTACCCTGAAATGCAGCACCTAGTCGAAAGGGCCGTCGACGACCGCACGAGAGGCCACAACTTCAAGCTCAAGGTTCTTCGGACGGACGGCCTCCCTCACGTCTACCGCCTCTCGCGCAGAGCTACTTCGCTGTGGAACTCGCTACCGCAGATAGTCGTTAACTCTAAGTCCGTCACCGCATTTAAGCACGCCTTAGACAAACACTTAAGACCACAAGCTGAGGAGACGTCGCGAGTTCGACAGCATCGAGCAGTCAACTGCCCGGTTGTCAACTCGCCCGTCAGAACGCATGAAGAAGAAGCGTACACAGGTGCTCGCACCTCCTGCTCTCTACCACTTGAATCTTGAAACATCCCGTTTGCAGAGGTGCTTGGATTTATTTGTGCGGTTGATCTAGAGCCACTGCTATGGTTCACACTCCATCTTGTTCTTAGGAATTCTTCACGGATATGACCTCTTCCTAGCATATCGGAAGCCCTGTATAAGGATACTTTACGGCTCAAAGTGATCATCAGTAAGTTATGTTTCTCCACACTGAGACGATTTGAGGAGCATACTCTTTGAAAGGCGGAGATGTTCGTAATATGTTTTTCCATTTGATGTGTATGATTCGTCAGAGGATGTTTGTTGCTTTTTTGGAGTACAGCGTCTAAGTTTCGCTCCGTATAGGAGAGCGCACAACAACCAATATCTGTGAATTTGTATTTTTGTGTTTACAGTCAGCTCGAGTTTTTGCCAGACACGTTTGTTCAGTTGTGAAATCCTTCTTGCTGTGTTTCCAGTACGCTTTCTATTACTGACCCAAAAGTAGGGTTGCTGGAGTTAGTGTATCCAAAATAACGGAATCTATTCACTACCTGTGCAGTGTGGCCTTTAATCAAAATGTCCGGCGCACTTCTAAGCATATGACCGATAGATTTGTTTTGTTCAAGCTGACAGTGAGAGCGAATTTTTCCCAACCATTGTCCTAATTTTCATCATCCATACAACTATTCTCTGAAAAAGGTGATTCAGAACCGAATGGTCCGCAGATATAAAGACCGTAAGAATAAAATGGAATTGCTTAGCTAATACTCAATTACATCAATAGTACCTAATATAGTACCTAATATAACAAGCATTCTGTATAACAAATTCTTGAAATGTAATGGCCATTTGTAATTGGATAAGGCTAGTCTCACGTAGTCTGCGTAGCTACCACAGTTTTGTGGCTGTTGATCAAATCTAATTACCGTATTTACCTGGCCCCAGATATTAGACCTGATTTTTTAGGTCTGCTTATTTGGCGGTCATTAGCTTTGCACCAGAAAATACTGAAGGCCAAATGTGTCTTACAAATCATAACTTTAATCCCACAGTCACGTAAGAGTCATTCGTGTTGAATAAACTTTATTTGTTAATAATAGATGTATACAATACGATTGACATGTATTGAACGAAATTAGCAATGAAATTCGAAATCTCAGAAATTTATTAAAATTCATCAACTTAATTATCTTCATCGTTAAAAGCACTGAAGAATGGATTTCAATCCTCAGCAGAGACTAGCTCATCGTACGGGTCATTCCCTGATGGTATAGGCTGAACGAGTGTTGTCGTTCACGTCATCGTCCGACCGCAAAAAATCATCTTCCGTTCCACCCATTGCATTCGAAATGCTACATTTTTGAATAATTTCAACACTAATCTCGTCTCATGATTTCGTGACCGATTTACAGACAGCAGCAAATGGTGCAGCGCGCATTTCTTCGGTAGCAGTAAAATTGTGATCGACGAAAACCATCCAATCATTCCAGTATCGGCAGAGTCTGTTTTGAAAGTTTTTTAAACATACATCTAAAGAATGTATCACAGATCTCAGCCCACAAGGAATAACTGAAATAGAAGTGTTGCATCTTTTAATTTCGCACAAGTGGGACTTAAACCCAAAGGAGCAGAGATCTAGATTTCCTCAGTCCACCAGAATGACGCGCCCACACTCCTCCAATCCACTTGATACATCCTTCGTCATCCATCCATCCGTTTTCTTGTAATTGGAAGATTACTCCTTTTGGAAATTTCTCCTTCTTAGAAAATGTTTTTCGTTTGAAAATGCCCATAAGGACCAATCTTGTCTTATCATCAAGACATGCTAGGACTACAGTGAAACGTTGTTTCTCGTGACCCGTTGTCTTAATCCAAAGGCTCCATCACCAGCTTTTTAACGCTTTTGCTTCCAATCATATCGAAAAAACGGAGTACCGTCCATATTCACGATCATTTGTAGCGAGTAGTTGTTTTTGGCGATGATGAATGATACATTTTTGAAACGAGGTGATTTCATCACTTGGCAAATTCTCTGCAGTCAGTACAAGGTCATGTCGCTTCATGAAGCTGGTACACCAGTCGATGGTTGCCTTGAAGGCGGTCTGTATTTCGACCAGCCCACTTTGGTGCACATATATATACATCTGGGCAAGCGAGACAATGAGGCCATTCTGTCAGTTTTCATTCACTCATCTCGCTTCATCTTCTTCCGATTTTGGCCATTTCGGTTGTTTTCGCTGATTACATTTACTGGTTTTACACATTTCTTTAAGCACACATTATGCTCTCTTCCATTAACGGACTTGTTTCTCTTTCATACGCTAATGGTGAGCGGCTTTCATATTTGAGGCTTTTAAGGCTAGCTTTACTGCTCTCAGTTTAAAAGCAGCATCATAACGGATTCTTCTATGTGTGCACATTTCTGGTTTTGGAGGGTGTACTGATAAAGTCACACTACCTACCTGTGGTACTTATAGTATCCTCCTTTGCGGAATTGTGGGTTCTTCTTTGACCGAACCCAAATTTTCTGTCGTGTCCAAAACTTTGAATCGGTGACCTGAATTCTATCCCCACAAGCCCTAATAAATTTGATTGTTGCCAGTTCGATCAAACGTTACCCATCTTACCAAGCAAGCCCAGTACCTGAGTGAGACCCGATGTTTTTAACTCAGACAGTCACGTGAGTGCACCATAGCATAGCCAGGCGGAGCTTTTCGTTTATTCAATGCACTTTTATGGGCGTTGAACATTTTCCGTCAGACAAGCCCCGTCAACTCAACCGACTGAACATGGTAACAACACATTGCAAGACGTGTCGGCGACATGAGTTTGTCCCCGTAAAATTGTTTTGAAGCAAACCGAGTTAGCCTCACTCAGATTTTAGCCAAACCTGTAGCAGGATGTACTCTACACCAGTATGTCCAATCAGGACAAAGTGCACCCAGAGGCACGAAATTGCGTGCCTCTTCTTATTGAGCGGTAATAAGCAAAAACAACCATTTCAGTGCTGAGAAAATTATTATCAGCGTTCTTTCTGATAACAACAAATAAATACGGTGCAACACAGTCAGATACAGTGCGACCTCGCCCACTCGCGGTTCGCCATTCGCGGCCCCGCATATTCTGCACGATGTCTGATCACTGAAGCTAATCTCTAGGTGCAGTCATATCCCTTACGTTGAACTGACCAACCATTTAGTGAAGCATCATTTTTCCGCATGTGCTTGTCTGGCGAACACCATAATGAAAGATCTCCTACATCCCTTACACTTATCTCTGAAAATCTGTGCTAGCAAACGTCCCACTAGAAGGCAAACTCTTATCCTGTTTGCTCGTACATCTGCCTTCAAAAATTCTTTAATTCCTTTTCTTTCCCGTTATCTTACAGATAATGAGAAAACTATCTCCCAATTTACAGAGCAGCTGGTGTAACATTTTTCTATTTTCTCCCTGTTGTTTATAATTTTGAACGTCAACACTGTCTCTACATTGTAGTGGGTTGTTTTACACGAAATCTATTCATTTTAAGTGTTCTATGATGTTTTGCTGAATATTTTACGTTAACTCTCATCTGTTTCATGTGTATACCGACGTTATTTTATTCCATTTGCCATTCGTGAAGTTTGAGTGAAAAAAATTTTCGAGCCTCGAACCCGCTTGAAAAAAGCCACGGAACGGACCATTAATCCACTCAAACATGGGCGGGCGGGAGAATACTACGTTAATGGAACGCTATTCAATATCTGTTTCAGTTGCTAATGAGTAGTTTGAATGCAGTGAACACAAACTTTTTTCCTAACTTTACTCCAACATTCATGTTTTATTTATCCAGTAAATTGTATGTACCGCTGAAAATTTGTCTTCTGATGAATAAAGCTCTATTATTATTATTTATATACGATCTTAAGCAGTTTTTATCGATTGTCGTGTTATTTGTGAGTAGCGTTCAACTGTCGTCTTCACCGAACAACAGGCCAAGCTGTTATTGGCTGGCTGCTTCAGCTTTCTGCGCAACTGGTTGTGCGTACTATCAATTAAAATATTTGGTTTTACAGTATTACTTACTCATTGAAGCGCCCTGCACCTCTGGCTTCTGGTAAGGAACTTAAAAGCTCGAGAAAAAGTACAACTGCTTGATATGATAAAGGAGGGAAACAGTTATGCTGCTGTAGGACGCCATTATGGTGTGAATGAAAGCACCGTGCGTTACATCAAGAAAAATTAGCAAGCAATCAGAGCTAATGTAGATAAGAATTTCTGTGGAAGCGCTAAGATGATGAATGTTGTAAGAAATAATGTAATTGTGAGGGTCTTACTCTGGCCCGGTTGGCAGAACTAATGTCAAAAGCAAAAGATTTTCCGGAGACTGCCAAGTCATGGGACCCTCGTATGGTTCGTTCGTTGCAATTCTCAAATGCAATTGACTCGCGGTTTTTCGCTATTCGCGGAGGAGTAAGGAACGTAACCCCCGTGAATAACGGGGTCTCACTGTATTATATATATTATGTATATTATATTATATATTATGTATATTATATAATATATAATATATATTATATATATTATATATAATATTATGCATTATATAATATATATAATATAATATATATTATTATATCTTATTATCTTATTATATATTTTATATTATATATATTACCTAAATATAGTTTACCTTCACCTGTACAGCCAAGAACTCAAACTATTCACAACTATTATTCATGCTCATCTCCGATAGCGAGAAAAGTCTAGCGAATTTGAAAATAGGTGGAAAAATCCAATATAATCATGGAAAATCATTAAGTATTTCTTTTTGTTGCTAAGAAAACCATAAAAATGCTCTTGAGCTTGTGTCAATCCTTATCGCGAAAAAAACGCACCGGAAGAATGTGAACAGCATGAAATACATGTAAATAGGTATGGAAAGTGAACTACCAGTAATTTGTAATATTAAAAGTAAGCGACAAATGCTAACATCTATTTGTAAGCGCCGGTAAAGGCAACTAACATGAACCATAAGTACACTGGTACAGAAATCATGCTAAGCAATTAATGTAAGATGGTTATCCTATGGAACGATAAATCGCTCTCGTTCATGCTCAATCACTATAAATCAATCTTATTTAGAATCCAAACTTTTGTTTCAAAATCAGTTAAACCAATAATATTTATTGAAAACTATTTTCATATCTCATGTTACTGTCCGATTTTCTATTCTAATATAAAAATAACAAACAGTATTGTATTCGATTGAAATTGAATTATATATCACATATTTAAATATTAAACCGTCAGAATTCGCATATAAAAACTCCGGCATGCTTGCATGTTTTATAAACTTATCCACGGTGATCTTGATGCCATTTGCATGGCGGGTAATAGTGAGAATATATACCCACATGCGAAAAATGATAAATTGAAAGTACAGGCAGGAATAAAGGATAATAAAAAACAAAATTTATCTGGGCTGACAAAGACCATAGACCATCGAGACTGACGGTAGCCAATCAGCAGAAAGCAACAGACATTACGTTGATCCATAAAGTTAGTACACGTCTGTAAAACTCGATATTGACTACAATGCAGAATAAATGTAGATAGAATATGATATTCGATTACAGTATCATCAAGTTAAGGTTACTTTTCATATGCAGGAGATCAAATACCCAGCTATGAATCTATCTGCACCAAAATTGAATCATCCTTGTCATCGATTAATTTTCGTAGGGATTCGGAATTTCAATGATCATCATTTGAATGAGCACAAGGCAAATAAAATTGTCCGTTTTAACCTTCAAATAATTTTTTTCAAAAGCAATGAGAAACACTCACACTGAACGTCTGAAGAGTATGATGCAGTATACGATTCTATCCTTCAGAGTTATTCTGTCACATACACTTAATTTGCATCATGAACGCAGAGACACTTGAACATTTTGATCCCTCCACAATTCGTACCATCATTAAATGCGATATATCGTACAGCTACTACTAAGGTTATAGTTTAGAAATTAATATCGTCAAAGTCCCATATTCAAGACACGTCTTTTATGGCAAAAGTTATTATTATTAATATTATTATTATTATTATCCTCAGTGGTAGTAGATGCTCAAGAATTTTCATGCTACTCTATAATCCTCATTTTACAAGGTGTAGTCTGCTCCACCTAAGACTCAACCGCGAATGGACATGCTACGACAGAACGCAATCACTAAACTGTTGCATTCGCTGTGTCTGGGATTTGTCCACAAGAAGGCCTTACAAGCGCTGGATTAAACCACCCACCAGCATGTTCGCAAGATGCTTCAGACACCGAAACAAACTCATGACATGTGTAAACTGAGTCATCAACAGTCTGCACTTAGTAGAATCCCAACAATTTAAGAGCCTCCGATCGCGCTTAGGGCCACCTACAATATGCCCGACTCCATCGCGATCAACAACGGATCTGCTCTTGTACTGGATGTCACAGTATGTGCTCCCGAAGAAATCCAATCAGCCTGGAAACGAAAGATTGAAAAGTATGATACGGTGGTAGTGAAAGCTTGCATCAATACCCAACTAAATAGTTTGGGTTACAATTATCGAATTGAAGGCACTATCTAATCGTCGTGTCATGTAAACGATCGTTATGCGGCAGCAGTTCAAAATCATTTCAAAAACGCGGTTGCAATCGGCGATGTCTCGTAGATCTCTGCATGTCTAATATGCGCGGATCACTGCACACTTATGACATTAACATTCGCGTTACACGCACGTTTCGAAAAATTCTAATATTCTCCTAATTCGACTTTATCATGTCCATGGTGGATTTTTGTGTCTCTTTAGCAACTCACTGTAAAATAAAGGTTTAGTGATAGTTTTTTACTGTCATATCAGCACGATGAATGTGTACAAAGCCTTATACTGACTGTAAACAAAAGATGCAATTTTATGTATCTTGTGTGCGGAGCACTCACCTCTACGTCAGCAAAGCATGCGGGCTTTACTCTCATCAACAATAAAGACTCGACAGGTTCTACCCAATAAATCTTAGTTGAACCTTGCAAATTAAATGGTACGACCATATTTGGAGCAGCGCGGTCCTTCATCGATACGGCATCAATAGTATGTTTATTCTGCTGGCTCACAGACGTCTGCTTTGATCAGACCATTTGAAACGAATACATGATATGCTCATTTCGCAATCTGTGTTCTCCAGTGAACTTGCCAATCGTTCCAGATCAGTTGTGAAGATAAATATACGGAACAAATACCTCAACAAACGGAATAATAAATCTAGAGGCATCGACCTAGCAAAATGAGTGAAACTTGCGGTGGATCGAAGGAAGACGAAGATCATGTTAATTAACATGACAACATAAAAATAGGACAAAGTTTATGTTTTGAAAGTCAATAGTACTATGGAATAATTTGTCCAAGTATGTTGCTACGGTCACAGACGTCCGTGAAATAAATAAAGTACAAACATGGTTAAAAAATTAGTGAAATTAAATGCCTTGACAAGAATTGAATTAAATTAACGAAAAGAAAAGTGCTCGAATTAAAAAATAAATAATAAAAGAAAATTATTTAGCAATATATATACGAACTAAGAAAAATGAAAAAAGGCTTTAAAAATGTACATTTTTCGATGGCCAAACACCATAGATTCATTACACTGACGGTAGCCGATATGCATATACAAATATATTATGCTATCATAAGCAGAAGAAACCTGATTAAACATCGCAAATGAAACGATATTTTCTGCTGTGTCATGTTTCCGAAATTTTCTGTCATTTTCCGTTTAGTTATTGAATTGAAGTTATACAATACGTACGATTAAACTGAATACAAATCAAAAACGCATTTCTGAGTATTTTATCTAGCTATATATGGCAACCGTCTAATACATAAATATCAAGCGCTAGTAAGAGATTCAGCCATGGGAGGACACGCATTAGACGCTGGACATAACGTCGACTTTGCAAGTGTACGAATAATTCGTAGGGGTTTCCGGTCCGCCAAGGAGCGATTAATGGCTGAGGCGATAGAAATAGCGAAGTCCAGTACCACTCTTAATCGTATTGAAGGGACAGACTTGTCTGAAATATGGAAAGGCCTGTTACACCCAAAACGTTTGGGTTCACTGGATAGCCAGTCATAAGAAGGGATTCAAAAATTAAATTACTGGTTAACATGTTAACTTGGATCGCCACAAAGTATGAGAGTAGAAAATATCCTAGCATATCCACTGGATATTGATGGTCGGCATAAAAGGTGTGGTCTAATCATTATTGGTGATACTTCTACAGCATATTCAAAGGGTTCAAGTTTTTCATGACCTAAGAACAACGCACAGATTAAGTAGTACTTGGAATAAAATATATCACAAACCTGATAACCAGTAACACCCAAGACATGCTGGTATGGAATATCCTTGGAATTATAATGAATAGCGATCGCCTGCACAAAATGTGCGGCGAAATGATCGTTGGTGATATCTCTACAGCATGTTCTAAGTTTTCCGGCCCCTCATGGTTTAGGAATAACACAGTCCAACTAATACTTAATAATTAAGTGGCGTCAAAAATGTTTACCTGTTTCACAACAAGATATGCGGGTAGAGGGTATCCGTGAATATATGAGGAATAATTGTCGTCTACAAAAAATTGTGTGGCATTAGATCGCTGGTGATGCCTGTACAGCACATTCAAAAGTGTTCAGCTAACTCAAGGCCTTTTACGCCAATACACCAATTTTTCTTAAAATGAAGTACTCTTAGAATTCTATTTCGATCGACCTTTATCAAGGTTCGTTCCGTTTATACAGCATCTATGTGAAAAAGTGTTAGCACGCGTGATCGAAGATTGACTAAAAGCATGTTGAATGGAACTCAAAGGTATTGAA
This sequence comes from Sinotaia quadrata, assembly GCA_028829895.1. Classification (NCBI taxonomy): domain Eukaryota; kingdom Metazoa; phylum Mollusca; class Gastropoda; order Architaenioglossa; family Viviparidae; genus Sinotaia; species Sinotaia quadrata. Next base: position 4,653,433 of record JALGAQ010000009.1, read on the forward strand.
ATATTGAAATTGGGTAGTGAGAAGGCATCAGACATTGAAAGAAATGGAAATCAAAGATATTGAGTTATTGACAGAGTTGGGTAATAAAACACATAAGACTTTTAAAGTGATTTGTCAAATGGGGATTGAAATAAAGAATTATGGTAGTGATGCTCATAAGCGTCATGTCCAAGGGAGTTTTAACTGATAGTCCAACTCTTAGAATTATTTAGTTTCAAACCTGTTAATCTGAATTACCACAATGCATGTGGATATGGAATTTCCTTGAAATTTAATGAAAAACGATCGTCTGCACAAAAATGTGCGGCAAAATGACCGCTGGTGATATCTCCACAGCATTGTCAAGGTGCTTGGCTTACTCAGGCTCGATATATGTAAAATTAAAAACGTGTTTAGTCTTGCTCATAATAAATCAAATTTGTTTTCAATGTTTTAACCAAAATCACGCCATAGTCATGGATCCCTTAAAAGTACACAGATTGACTGGAATTCGTTTGACATCAAGGTCGGTGTAGGGCAGACGTAAATAGACTTGGGAGGGTGGGAGGCAGGGATTATCACTTGACATTAGGTGTTGAGTCGTATTAACCGACATGGCATGGTTAGGTCTCGACACAGGTTCTAGGTCATCAAATGTATCATACAGGTAAGGGTTCGCGGACGCCTTCGCATGACGGGGCACAACGAACAACAGGACGGACAGGGAAAGAAATCAAGACGGGCGCAAGGACAACCGAACATGGAGAAATCAAGACGGGCGCAAGGACAACCGAACAAGAAGAAATCAAGACGGGCGCTTGGACAATCGAACAATGAAGGCTCCGATCCAGCTTCCGGCTTCCAATATAATAACCGTCACACGATACTCTGTACCAATTTTTACATTGGCAAAGGTCGTGCAGCAGCAGACCGAAACGCTGGTAGAATAAAAATATGCAGCATGTTACCAAGAGACTTTGTTTTTGCACTGACATTCCAATCGGTCACAAGCATTTTTAAACATAAATATTTACCTACTAAAACTGGCGTAACGTTATATTGCAGAGTTCGATTGCACTTGCATATGCTGTCATGTAACCTGGTTTATTTACTACAAACACCTGCAATTAAGTGATCAATCGGTGTCGTGAACCAATCATTGGCTCTTATATTCATCGCCAAAGTTTAGCAGGGATACAATATGCAATTACGCTCCATTAACCTCGAACGTGTTTTCATACAAACGACCAACGTGCAAACATTACATCATACTGTCCGATTGAGAGGTGAATATTCAACACTTTGTCATCCGCTCGACTTACATTAATAACCACCTCTAAAGGTTTGATTCGATTTCTCAGCCAACACTTTTGTGACACAAGATATAAGCGAAAAAATGTTTGCAGACTGATACATACTGTAACATTTTTTTCTACAATATCCATATGACAAGCCGTACGAAAAGAGACACGCAAACGATAATTGAGATTCAAACCCAAACTTTCATCTAGACCGTTGTCTGATTCTATATTCCGCTTTCGTTTGGTTTTCACCAAGATGATTAATAGCTGCTTATCGTGAATATGTATTTTGATATCTTCAACGATAATGATAACCGTATAATTTGACAAACATTGCTCCTTCCTATTGTTTCAAATTTAAATTCATTAAATTTTAATGGTCTAAACTCAACCAAACATCATTGCTTGATCGTTGCATCAATAGTAAAATGTTATATGGTAATGCCTGTTGCATCAAATTGTTTTATGTTTTATTCAGTCCATAATTTTAACAAATTAGAACAAAGCACAGGGATGTCAGTACGACTTAATATTTTTCAGTATACTTTTAAGAATAAATGCTTGTATCTTGAGTATTCCGAAAGAATCTGAATTTTGTATGCGAGATACATTAGATAAGCTTTATATCATACTCATATATGTTATACAAATCAATGAGTATATAATTAAATTCACAAATAGACTAGTCTAGCGTACCTTTCATTAAATAATATTTAGAGGTAATGGACGTCAAAATTGATAACAAAATGAACGTGGTATGGTATCTAATGCTGTTGTCAAAAGCTCCTTTGGATATTCGTTAAATATAATTGGGGATATTCATTCAAAACGGCTTTTTATTCTCAATGATTACATAATAGTTCCAAAATTTATTTGAACTATGTCGAATAATTATGTGTCTGCCCGGGGCATTTTCGCTTCCACTGATCACTATGAATCAAGGTGAAGTAGAAGGGCGATATTTACTTTTGAAATATGCGTGAAATCATTTCGCTAAAATATAAAAATTCTCGGAGATGAATAACCAATTTGGTTTCTATACTAACATAATATCCGAAAATAAACTGCGTAAGATTTATCGAAAATATATATCAGCAAACTTTAAGCGCATTTAGCTGATATACGACAATTTGATTAATTGCACGTGGTCGCCCGTAGTGAATTCAAAAATAATAGATCAAATGAATGTCCGTCTTGATGCCCGCTTAGTTTGAAATAAACTGCGAATTCCACACACACCAAAATCGAACTAAAATCAGTCTGCATGCATTATGGACAGTATTATTTATGTAAAATGGAGTCAGACTGTATTTACGGGATTATTTCGTTTTTCATGTCCATAACACATACCATTCATCGCGCAGTCACTAGCGCTTTTTTAAAGCATTTTACTAATTATATGTTTAAAAATGCTTGTGACCGATTGGGCTGTCATTCTAAAAACAAAGTCTTTTGGTTACGATCGGCGTATTTTTATTCTACCAACGTTTCGATCTGCTACTGGAAGACCTTTGTCAAGGTAAAAAAGTGTAAAAAATATTTTGCGACAGTCATTATATTGGAAGCTGGGAGCTGGATTGGAGCCTTCATTGATCGATTGTCCAAGCGCCTGTTTTGATTTCTTCCTGTTCATATTACTTATAATTTTTGTTAGTTTCAATTTGTGTTTAACACCTTTATGACAGAACTATAGGCTGGAAATAGAGTTACGGACAATTTTTCTATGTAATTGCATAATATTATTGTAGCTTACCACTTTTGTATTTCAAATGGTTAGATGTGTTGAAATGGCACGGACAGTGACGTCGAACGTACAGCATTCTGTTTGCCTAAAGCTAATACCTTAATACTCCGTAGACAAGGCTCTTCCTTCGTTAAAATGCACTTTCTTTTCTGGGCGTGAGAAAATAAAATGTCACGAAATTATACGTGAAGTGAGGTTGGAAACTTGTTGGATACCTCTGACGTATGAAATTAAAAAATGAAAAATATGTATTTCTTTTGTCATTAGTTTATTTTGGTAAACCGATCATAAAACTTCACTAATCAGATTATGCACAACGATAATATCAAAATAGCGGGTGATAGTGCTGGGAACCTAATAATATTAGGAGACTTGGACAGCCATAAAATGAGCTGAATGAATCTTCGGAACTGGTAAAAAAGTGTATTATCTGGTTACTAACACAATAAGTGTCCACTTGAGCCTCATCAAGGCAGTAACTGCAAATGTCGACCAAGACCACATGAAGCCTCAGATCAAGAGAACAGCCGGACAAAGCTCGTGTGTCCGAAATCTGCAAAGGTCTCAGCAGACACAGACGACGGTGCAGTAAATAAAATAAAAGTAATCATGAAAAACTGTGAATATATATCCAAATGCAAAAAGTGAGAAACTGGAAGTACAGGCTAACGAAAAAGATAATTTAAAAATGTCCGGGGTGACAAAGACCATAGTGAATCAGTACTGACGGTAGCAAATAAGCGTCCACTTAATTACCATCTCACATTTATTACCTATTTCATAATAAACAATCATACTATTTTAAGTTAGACTTAGAGAAGGGCTGTCGTATATATATCAACTATTTTTGAATAGTTTCGATGTTAATTCATAACGCAACTACTGGGAGGCAAAGCCATTCGTGATTTCATTTGAAAATTTAAAAACCTTCAAAATGCAATTGTTTTGATAATTAAGATAAGATGAGAAAAATACTTTATTTATCCCAAATGGGATGAATTTTCCGCCAGTTACGTGCATTCCAATAATACAAAAAACGAAACGTTTGCCATAATTTGCAACTTGTTCTTGACTCAATACACGCGCGTTATTTTCCAATAGCAAACCTCCATCTTTTAATTCAGCAAAAAGTTCTCCATTCCTGCTTTTATCCGTATCGGAACTACATGAAAATGAAATGGTATTTCGACGTGTGGCCGAATTGAAGGCCGCGCTTCATTCTTACTTGATATTTTTTTACTGCTGATTTGCGTATATAGTCAAAAGTACGCTGGTTGAAATGACTGAAAGATGCAGGTATATTTGCTATATGTAACAGCTGAATGTGATATGACTGCATTCATAGTTAAACGCAATAAAACGTTTGTTAACGTTTGTTTAGCCAAGTCAGACCAACATCCTGTCATTTCTCTGTGCTCGATTTTAAGATGAAAGTCACACAACGGACAGTTTCTGCAGCAATTCTATCCATTGTCAGCAGACACATTTTGGAGGAAGCCCTTGACATGTAATTGGTTAGGATAAGTCAGGTTTGTTTACGTCGTGGATATCCGAATGACCTATTTGCCACTCTATTGGACCGCCTTTGATGAAGCACAGCATGCATACAGATTTACGTCCGGAACAGAACCAGGTGGTTTTTTATCGTTAGATGTTGGATTGAAGCAGCAAGCAAGCGTCTACGAAGTCAGCGCGGAAATTATAATAGACGTACAAAAAAGGCCTTTTGAAATAAAAGTGTTTGAACGCAAAATATCCGTTCCGTATCAATAACTTGCTGCAGCAAATTGTTTTAACGAATAGCTAACCAGGAATCTAATCCATAAACCAGAAGCATGACTATCTATACGTAAAGCGTTATAGCCATTAAACTGTTCAGGAGGAACTCAGTGTCGAAGTGCACTATCTCCCATTTAGTGATTCGCAAATCATCAGCCATAAGTGTAAGTAAATTATTTACTGCCACTCTACGTAGGGCTGGTCTAAGGCCAATCTATGCTATCTGATTTTCTTTCTTGTAAGCAGAAAAAGCAGCTATACATTGAACAGAGGGGATCAGAGATACAGGAGGAACTATAACCAGTGACATCCACTGACAGTTGGAACATATTGATTATTTCTAAACGAAGTTTGATTCCGTGTAGTATGCAGAGTCTTATTTCAGGGAACAAAAGGCGTTTACTACCAACTCCAGAGGCCATTACAAATTTTCATCTACGAATTACATAAACGTTCTATTTATCCACTCCATTTAGCCAAGCATTCAATATGTGACGCTCGGGTTGCTGTTTGGAAAAACTTTGTTTTCATTTGAGTTATTAAGCAAAAAACGAATGCAACTGCACATTAAATTTTGCAGATAGATACCGAATCCCATTTCAGTTTAGTCTAATGAAGCGTGGTGCGTTCAACATATAAAATATCTGTATAACAGGATTGTAACTGAAAAGAATTTATGGATTACATCCCAAAGCGAAAGTGCTTTTGGTCAGTTGCTATAATTATAGTTCAAATCCTCCCGGCTACGATTCTCAAATACCCGTCGAACCAAAGGCGTTTAACCATGTCAAACAGTAACAGGTTATTTGCCGATCCTAGTTTCATTGTGTTATAAATATAATGCTGATGAGGACTTGTTAAAATGAACAATGAATAGGTCTCTAAATTACAAATAAATCTTCTGAACTTAATTGGCAATTCATACAATCGCATCTGAACAATTGAGCACCCGCCTCGAAACTACGTTACGCTGTTGTTGGAGTGGCCTACATTCTATAGCACCTCCAATTGTTAGAGTTACCACAGCAATCTAATATACCTCCCTATTAGATACTCAAGAGATAATTGTCGACACTTTGCACAGCAACCTGTCTTCGCAATATGAGTGTCGTTCATGTATGATGTAACGTTATGAAGCGAACTTTATTTGCCCTAATTATCATTGTGTAAAATAACACGCACTTTTAACTATGATGACTCGTCTATAGACTCCTGTCTGACCAAAATGACATGTGAATACACATCCATTAGTCACTCACCGACTTCTGATTTAATCGTAGTCAGGTCGGGTTTTGATTGATTCATCTTAATTGTAGTGGACATTTCGGACACCTAATCCCTACATTCCACTAAACTGTTGTCGCTCATTCCAGCTCTGAATATTAATCTCACAAATGTCAATCAGTGGCGCCTGAATTGAACGTAATCACTGTCCAAATTCTGTCACTGTTGTCCATTATCAGCATGTTCGAATGGCCAATCATGATGATGACAGCGTCATTCATCACATCGTATTGAATCCAATAGCCCAAGAACCGTAAAAAACTGGCACAGTTCCAGCGATCTACTGATCACCATTCCGACAGACGGGATTATTTTTTCAAGCTTATTATTCATGCATCCGTATTTACTGCGATTTTTCTATGACGTCCAATATCATTCTCATTGAATGTTATTGTTTTGATCCAATTCTCTTGATGTGGACTTAAATGGCCATAGAATTGCCCGCACAGGACGGACAAAATCTCTCCTGTAAAGAAAGCAGTTGGGATTACATTCGAGGCCAACCATAAAACACTGAATGCATAAAATCATACATTGTCGGTCTCCTGGACTTTTGTTCAGTTTTAATCACTTTATTAAGATTTAGCTGATCTGGTGACCAGAAAAAAATTAGGTTTGTTGTTTTCCAATAAATGCAGATGCATAGAAATGAGGACAGAATTTTGTCGCATAAAATTTGCTATGCCGAACAATCTGCTAACACATTGCTTCACTCACAGGTCATAATGTGACTGCAGAACAAGTAATCAACTTTACCAAAACCTGGTTTATACATACGAAAATCAGTACAAAGCGCATGTATATGCAACTCTGTAGATGACTCATTGACACATGGAACGGTACACGTTTCACAATCTAGCCTTATTAGTTAGTGATGCAAAGATAAATTACAACACCGTTCAATATGTTTAAAAATGCTTGTGACCGATTGGGATGTCATTGTGAAAACAAAGTATCTTGGTAACAATCGGCGTATTTTTATTCTACTAACGTTTCGGTCTGCTACTGCAAGACCTTTGTCAAGGTAAAAAAGTGTACAAAATATTGTGCGACAGTCATTATATTGGAAGCTGGGAGCTGGATTGGAGCCTTCTTTGTTCGATTGTCCAAGTGCCTGTCTTGATTTCTTCTTGTACGGTTGTCCGTGCGCCTATCTTGATTTCTTTCCCCGTCCGTCCTGTTGTTCATTGTGCCCCGTCATGCGAAGGTGTCTGCGACCCCTTACATATTTGATCCATTTGTTGACCTAGATCCTATATTGAGATCTAATCATGCCCTTTTTTACCTTGACAAAGGTCTTGCAGTAGCAGACCGAAACGTTGGTTGAATAAAAATACGCCGATTGTTACCAAGATACTTTGTTTTTACATCACCGTTCTTTCGTGCTTGAAGCTAATTTACATAGTGATTGGCAGGTTGAAAATGCACTGTTTTCAAGCAAAACAAATGATTGATAAACTATTTAGATTAGAAGTCTGTTCTTATCTAGGATGGTGCTAGTCGAATATGAATTAACCTGAGAAATAGACGGAAGAAAATAATAGAATGTGGATAATGTAAATAAGTGCAAAGCGGCCTGCCGGAACCCAATTTAATCAGCTTTCTAAAAGGAACAGTCGGTTCGCTTATAAAAAGTAAGCTACTCACAATTTCTCAATACTATAGTTATGTTTTCGGGATTTTGCCTGATCTATGTAGAACTACCAAATGAAAACGGAGTTATGGACCATGGTTTCAATCTTTTTAAATCTCAGCACTGTACCGCTCGACTGTCTAGTTACAGATATTTAAACCTATTAATTCTCAGGTGCAAGCCAAGTGCTCAGCTCACTGGACTATTCAATCCCTGTTGTTCACCAAATGCAACCAACTGCTGTTTGCAAAGTGAAATTAATTGCTTTGAGTGTTAAATGAAGCCCAGTCTCCGGCTCCTCTTCTGGGTATATCTATGAGTGGACCAGGCTAAAAGCTAGTTGAGCAGATCCGTTGCAATTTTATATCTGTACCTTAATATCATAGGTGCTCAGCATATTATCTAGGCTTGCTTAATTTCTTAGGGGCATTTATAGGCTTATTTTACAGATTAAACAGAGCAAGTAGATCAAAAAAAATCTAGGAGAAAAGTGAATGGAATATTCTATTTCAACATAGTATAATAGCATAAGAGCAGAGTTGCACCAAGTGAGACGGGTACCGTGAAATGACATGAAACAATGAAAGCAAATACACAAAAACTGGTCAAGTTTAATCTATTTTAAAGCGTTGTCCTACAAAATATCTAAGGTAATGGGATCTAGAGTAAACAACCATTTCAATAATAAATGGTTAGGAAAAATCAAGTCACGGAATAAAGCACACCTATTAGATTGGAGGCCTTTTCAACGCTCATTAGCACATCTGCCCATATGGACACTGTTTAAAACGATTTCTATTCCATATGAACATAATAATCACGCGATCATAAATGATTGACAACGGACCCATTGATTCTCGGAATTGAATAAAATACTCAAAGTGTCTCTTGAAGAAAGCTTTACTACAATGGTAATGACAATAAACAGAACAACTTGTCGAACCAGTTTTCAATCTTCCACGTAACAATCAACAAAGTAATAACAGAAGAAAATAAAACGAACAGTCTGTCCAACTTGATTGACAATTGAACTGAATAATTAAACTGGAAAAAAGGGACCTACTACAAATACATACAAATAATCGGAAAACGACAAAAGCTTAAACAATAACAAATGGGAATACAAATAATCAACAAGACGAACATCAGCGTGGATCGTACGAAGAAACGTTAGCTTTAACCTTGAAAATTTAAGCTTGTATGAGTTTCGGAAAACAGAGAGGGATAAATTGCTATAAAGTCGAGTTGTTCTGAGGAATAATGAAGATAATCAGAGCTTTGATCAACAACAGAGAAAGGAAACCTGAAAAAGATGACGTAAATTAAAAAGACTGGTTTACCGTTTCAAAGGTTGGGAGAGTGAAACAACAGAAACAAGTTTGGAGGATCATTTTCTATCGTATCAGCAGCAGAATATGGAAAAGGAAAGATGCAACCTGGTGGGGAGAAATGGGTTGCATGTTTTCGGTCAGTTGTCTGCGGTAGTGTGTCCAGTTAACATATAAACATTAATATAATATAATAAAATATATAATATAATAATAACTATAATAATATATTGATATAATATATATAATATAATATATATAAACATATAAACCAAACATATATATAAACCTGCGAGATCCATGTATATGGTGAGCTTTAATCGGTATTACCCATGCACCATCTCACGCTAGCAGAACTGGAAGATGCTTTGAAAAAACGAAAAGTGGAAAAACACTCGGTCAAGATGACATCACAACTGTGAGCATAAAGCTAGACTTCTGTGCTCTCGCAAATATTACTTCAATGCTCGGAGAAGGGGACAGTCTAACAAGAAATGCGCGCCGCAAAAATAATTAGAACATACAAGAACAAAAGAGGTCGAAGTGACTGTTCAAACTACCGTGGCATCTACCTCCTCAACGTCGTCGGCAAAGTCTTCGCTTGCGTCATGCTTAAAAGACTCTAAATTCTAGCGAAACGGATCTATCCAGAAATTCAATGTGGATTCCGACCTGGAAGATCAACCATCGATGAGATAGTTTCCCTGAGGCAACTGCAAAAATATGTCGTGAGGAAAACTGAACATTTTACATGGCATTTGTTGACCTTACAAAGGCATTCGACTTAATCGGTCGAACAATAGAGGCCTTATGTCGTTCGCGATGGGTTGGGTTGCCGGTTTCTTACTCTTCAGTCAAACATGACCGTACACAATTCTCATTTGTGTATTTGGTACTACATGTTTGTTGAGTATCTTAGAAGGGGTCTGTGACATGGGCCCTCCCTTCCCTTCTAATCAAATATATTTTACAATAAAAAAGAACGGGACCATACAGACTCCTAAAGAAACCATCTGCCTTCCCAAATTTCTTCCAATTATCGTCTCCTTCCACGAAGATAAGCAAGGTACGTGCATTATGATGGCTTAACATCAAGTAGGTTTCCCATTAATAATGGACTACAGGAAGATTATGTGTGTGCACCGACACTGTTCATCATTTTTTACTTGCTGCTGCTCACACACACCTACAGGGGTTCAACGGTGGATTATCCAATCATGTGCGATTTCGGGCCAAAACAAAATTCAAAGAGTTCATGACGAATCTGCTGTCTGAGGATGATGCAGCTTTGACTGCCCATTCTGAAGAAGGATTGCAGCGACTAATCAGCTGTTTCTCTAATGCATGTGAGGAATTTGACTTGACAGGTCGTTTAAACAAAACCCAAGTCATTTGCCAAGGGGTTAGTAGTGCGCCGGAAATTTTGATTAAAGGTCAAACACTAGAGACAGTAAATCAATTTCCCTATCTTGGATCTAAAATCTCTAGTAACCTCTCCTTAGATTCCGAAATAAGCAAGCGTGTTGGTAAAGTTCCAACAATCTTGTCACGATTGCACAAACGCGTCCAGATGCTTCTTGTCAATAGAAAATGCAAATTTATAGATCTTGCGTGCTGAGCAGCGAAATATACGGCAGCGAAACCTGGGGGCTGTACTCACACCAGTAACGCACTAAACGTCTTCATTTACGAAAGCTTCTGAGAATGTTATACGCACTTTTTACCAAGACAAAGGTCTTGCAGTAGCAGACCGAAACGTTGGTTGAATAAAAATACGCCGATTGTTATTAAGAGACTTTGTTTTACAATGACATCCCAATCGGTCACAAGCATTTTTAAACATATTGAATGTTATACGCAAATTAGCAAAATAACATTTCTAACAACGCCGTCCCCCAACGAGCCGAACTTCAATGTATGTACGTTCGATTGGCTCACGAATAGGTGAAAACAGGATTCCAGAGGATGTGGTATGGTGAACGTACCATTGGTTCCAGATCAGTCAGAAGACCAAAGACATCTGCAAACCGGACAGGAAACGCGGAGACATCGACCTGGCGAACTGGGGAGAATGTGCAGCGGATAGCAACAGCTGGCGGAATATCATAAATGCAGCAGATACAAGAGTATACCAAGACCGCGGGATAGGACAACAACCGAACACATCCTGCATTGTAAAAGCTAAACACCCGTTGTCTGTAGCAGCGGTGGAAAAACGTGCTTGTCTATCATAGGCCTCTACAGTCACAGACGAGGATGCATTAAATGAAAAATACAGGTTCATAAGGAATATTAAATGAAACTAAAATCGTACGTGATGAAAAATATGGATAAAGACAATAATGACAACAACAATAACAATAATAAAAATAAATAAAAAGAACATTACTAGTGTTATTATTGACAATATTCTTAAAAATTAATCTTGAACGAAAACGTAAGAAAGAAAACATATGATGAAGTAGAAATCAAAACATTTTGGAAAATTATGAAATATGCTTAAATATACTATATAAATTAAAAGGTAAATCAAATGATGGAAGCCAACATACGTCAACCAGGTAAACAAACCTGACACCGATCGGAAGGATCAAATTTACTTTCGTTGAAATAAATATTGTTTCCACCCCAATATCTGTAATTTCCTACAAGTCCGTTTATTTGAAAACAAAAACCGGTTAACGTGAGGAAATGGTGATACATTCAAACCTTTGATTTTTGTTCTGGGGATATCGTTCGGTTTCTCGATC
>JALGAQ010000009.1:4665330-4686565 GCA_028829895.1 Sinotaia quadrata
AATTTCCATCTAATCCAAGCCGATATGTTCATAACTTATCGGATGCCCAGTTGGATGATGCTATGCTTGCTGTCTTATCACTGGGCACAAAATTTTGTTGCCCTCGTCGTAAAATAAATAACATTGGAGATCCAAGTTTAGTTTGAAAATGGCTATGAGCAACTTTCAAAGTTAATTTCATTGCCTCGAGCATCTGTGCATCAATTCAACTCAGATTTGGTAAACTGCTATTACCAATACCAGCGAGCAAAGTTAACTCCCACGTGTCCAGTGACGAGTAACACATTGAAGCTTTGCAACAGTTGCGAGCTCGTACTGTAATATTGATAACTACGCCAGATAAGGGCTCCGGAATTGTAGTCATGAACAAGACGAATTATATGGAAAAAACGGAGCAAATACTTTCTGACGTATCCAGGTTTGACGCCGACAATACGAGGGATAAAACTCAGCTAATTGAAAGTCACTTGGGGGACAAATTGAAGCAGCTATTAAATAAATGGCTAATTACCCCAAAGGAATTCGAAGAAATCAAGCCCAGTGGTTCAATAATCCCCGGGCTCTATGGACTCCCAAAAATTCATAAAGTCAATGTTCCGTTGAGGCCATTATTGCGCACGAATGAATCGCCTTACCACTAAATAATAATAATAATAATAATAATAATAATAATAATAATAATAATAATAATAATAATAATAATAATAATAATAATAATAATAATAATAATGATGATGAAAATGATAATAATAATTGCTTAATACATTCGGATGAATTACATTTCCTTTTTTCCGATATATAGTTGCGAGTAATTGGAAAGACCATTTTGGAGTGCGTGGTAGGAAATCATGTTATAGGTCAATAAAGTAATGGGGTTTCTCATGCATTTAGATGCGCGCCATATGTGCTTGGCTGACTGTCGAAGAAAATGCTTTGGTTGAATATATTATATACTTTGTATAAGAAATATAAAAGATAGATCCAATCGTATCTATATATTCTATTAGCCCTTGCAGATACCAAAAAATAAAAATTTACTAACAGTAAATGCAGCAAAATTTCAGGTGAACCTTGAGTGAAATCTGAGGTTGAAACCATATTTTTAATCAGCACGTACATTCTAAGTATTATTATTATTATTACTAATGTTATTTTTATAATGTGGCACGTGCAACAAAGACTCACACGTGTGGTATCAACACTAGTAGAGATGTATTCTACTACAACTGACAAAATAATGTTTACAATGTTTTGACTAGAAGCAGAGGACCTCAAGCAAAGAACGAAATATGGAGAAACAGACAAAGTGCATAAGAATATCGAATAAGAATCACTTCGTGTTTTGCCGGCAACAGCTAAAATGGTTTGTTTTTCTGCAAGTTGACACTCCATTTTTGGATCGCCAAACTCAATTGAACAACAATGTTTCACATTTCCTACACGTACATATTATGTATTGGTTATCAAAATTAAGAACTCAGGAATTGTGAACAGTATTTCTATTTTTCGTCCATGCGCATATGATAGAACAAAGTGTATGACAGATGTGTAAAGCTTTTGTGTGAAATTGGATAGATGATGGCAGGAAAATGTTAAATATTGCAGACACTTACTAAGACAATTCTACGCATACAACAAATTACACGAGGACGTTGAAGAGGAAATGAATTGACCCACATAAAAGCTAGACTATTAAAATGTTGAGTCAGCCAAACTCAAAATATACTAAGGAATATTCAATTGAATATTTTTCTTCTCAAAATTTCTACTCTTCTACTTGTAGAATAATATGTAAAGTTCAATCACAAGGGTACTGTTCACAATTGTAGTCAGAAGCATTAAGCATACATGTTCATTCTGTCATCGATTTCTGTTTGCTTTGCTGATGTCCGCCATCAAAGCGTGACTTTATTTCCTTCGAAATCTCCAAAACATGGCAAACTGAATGAAAATTGGCAAAATATAGTCCATTCGGAAGAGAAACTCGGTATAAAATAAGGCGGTTTTGGATTCTACCTTCATGGATTGAGCAGTTCTATAAATAATGAGGTTGATAATGAACGGAACGATAAGAATAATATGAACAGCGGACACGATGATAATGTAATGTGTCATAACATCCTTAGCCTTACGTCTTGCTAGTTCCACCACAAAGTTTTTTGTGTTTAAGATAGTGCGAACTTTTATAATCAGTGCTATCTGAATGACTAATGGTATAATTAAAATAGACGCAATCCAAATCAGAAAATTCACATGTAACCCTTTTTGCAAATCGTAGCACTTATGATCAGAATAATGTACATCGGCGAACGATAAGCAGGATAACCCAAGTCCGTAGGTAATACCAGATAATAAGTAAATCGATATGTTTCGCTTTGGATGGCGCTCCTCTCTCAATGGATGTGATATTTCCCTATATTTGTCGATACATGCAGCGATGAAAAGACTAATCCCCACATCAATGCCAAGGAATAAAAACCAGTCAGAGTACCACAAATAACACGTCAATGCACTTGGAACGTAATTCGCCGAACTCAGATTGTCATGGAAATGCTTGTTGATTACACTCATTAGAATGTAAACTGTGTCACACAAAGCTCTTCCGCTTAAAAGGAATTGTAGGCATCGTCGATCAAATTTGCAACAAAAAGAAATAAAAATGAATGACGTTATGCTTGCAGTTAAAGCCACGTAAAGTTCAATATATTCGAAGATAGTAAGCATTGTTTGACGATAATTGAACAAACTAAGCCACAAGTGGCACTGGTGATCATTTTTGATATACGCGTTGTATCATTGAAATAATCGCTTCCTGGACCAATCCCAAGGGAGACATATATACCGGAATTTATTGAGCCAATGCCCTCCCGAATATGTACGTGTTTTTATCCGCCTACGATTCACGGACGTCCTATATGATGCCTTAAATTATATTTTGAAAAACTTGAGATATTCGAGGATGAAAATAATATTCTTTCTGAAATGCCTGAAATATTGCTCCACAGTTGAATACTTCAATTCAGTGCACACAGAATTCGTGTAGTGTCAGCAAGTTGTAAAACGCTTGATCAATGGATAGATTTACAATAAAATGAGATGGGAATCCTCTTGAATTGTAAACTTAAATTTTAATCGAATTCCAAGGGATGAATTTATTGGAGCTGGTGAAATGAGTAAAATGATCATATGAATTGAGCTGTTCTTTCTGAATAATTGTCCGCATGTTAATTGAGTATGTTACTCTAGAATCTGAGGTAACTCTCATTGCCGCAGTTATCAAACGATTAATCCGTGTGAATCGACGTTTCTTTTGCGAGTAACTCTAGGGTCAAAACATTCATGAACGTATTAGGTTATTCAGTTAACAGCTCATGTGTGCTACAACCACGATGCAATCAAGTAACATTCAAGTGATAAATCAAGTAAAGGTTAAATATACAATCAAACCAATAAATTAAATAAAAATAAATGTTTAGTGCTGCATGCATCGTATCATTGTTAAATTTTGAATGCACATATTTATGTGTATTCGCCGATGGCTTTTTGCATCAGTCGACTCATAAGTGGTACGACTGTCGTCTCCCTGTTTTACCTCGTTTTCCGTTGTTTTTGATGGCGTCACCGTCTGTGATTTGTGAGACCTATTTGAGTTATTCAGATTATTACGCCTGATTGACAAACAACTAATGTTTAATTTCACGAGCGTGAGTCTTCTTCTGCTACAAATCCCATTTATGGGTTTTTTGTCATTTAATTTGATGCGATATTTGCCTATTTTTTTAGTCACACCTACGATAGGGCATCGTCAGTTTTTACGAATCTGAGCATTCCTCTTCCAGTCTGATGGATGTGTCAGCTGATCTGAGATTGTGATTTTAGAATTTCGTCTAAAGGAACGAGTGCGTGCCCGCGTTTTATTACGCATCTCACTGAGCACAGATCATTGTAGAATGGTTCAAGGACTGATTGGTGGATCCGTCTATTGGTTAAGTTCTGTTTAATTATTACTCAGTTCGCATACTACATGCTTCAGATTTCGTCGCACTTGACTCACTGGAATCCGCTATACGGGTACCTCAAAAACTGCCAATTACCTGAACGATTTCTTTCCTTTTGTTATCTCATATGTATACAAGCTTTAGGTTTTTATTTGCAATTAAGTAGGTTTACGCAAATGATGCGGCAATCAAACGGTCCTATTTTTCTGATTTGGGAAGCATCATATTGGCGAAGTACGTCAACGTTTTATGTATGCTTCCAAGTGTTAAGTGAGCACATCAAATTTAACTCGTTGTATGACTTCATATGTAAGAAGTCCGTCTTGATCTGGCAGTAACCTGACACGATTTTCACTAAATCGTCATTCAACTTACTAAGATACCAGAGGAGTAAAGTAATGAAGACTGAGTTGTAATGAAGCGGCCCAGTAAAGGGTCATGTGTGTGGCAACTGGTCATCCCTGAAGGGAAAAATAATCCGGGTAAAGTAACCCTGCTTGCTTACTATTAAGTTCCACTAACGAAGGTGGTTAACGTAGGCTGAATTGCGGAACCATCATCGTTTGAATTCTATCGAATTATGTATGAATATAATCTCAGCCATATCACATTACGGTGTACTTGCGGCCTAAACTGATGCCGACATTTCAAAATACGGAAAGGTCTGATATGTTTGTATGAAACACTGATATAAGATTTTCATTTTTCTCAGTGTCTTCATGAGCTTCGGGAAGTAACGATCATTCTCCAAATAGTCATTATCTCATTTTGAAATGCTGAAATGCGGAGGTATTTAATTTGTTGAATTGAGATGGCAGCAGATCTGTGCAATCGGATGCAGCATCCTAGATCCAAATTCAGATGCTGGTTTTCAGTTGAACAGCAAATGTTACGTCACACTATCATGTGTCACGTGGATTTGGGAATTTCTGCATTTTCTTATTTTTATTGACTTATCAGGTAGTTGGCAAATCACGTGCTAAATCGCATTTATATATATGCCCAGGTGAATGTTATGAAATGTATTTGGGTGTGGTTCATCAATGGCTCATGAATTATTGTTAAGGGATGTTGATCTGTTTACGCTTAAAAATTGCTGTCACTCGAAATTTTAAACTTTTCTCAAGATTGATAGAATAAACTATTATCTTTCGCACCTATTTCATCGTTATCTGCTATATATCTAATTGAGACCAGAAATGACAATCAAATATAGTGGACAAAAAATTGTAACGAACGACCATTTCAGAGATTGTTGCAATAAATTTATGTTTCATCGAATTTTTCAAATAATTAACGTGGTTGAATAGTTTTTATCAGCGATGTATGGTTCATCGGTGAAAAAACAATTAAAAATTTTGCCAGTATTTCCCATCTACTGGAAATATAGTAATGTCTTTTAATTTACAAGGGTACGCAGTTTATATGTGAAATCTTCAATGATCGTTATCTTCGGGTTGGTGTCAGTTCCGTGGGGCGCGGTTGAAATACAATGGGAATTAAAGCGCAGGTCACAGTTATTCAGAAGCATAAAGACTCACAGTAAGTTACGATAGCTTGTAAAACTAGGGTTCTTGGCAATAATTGACCAATGGTATTATTCTAGCAATGTATGGGTCTGCTACTGCACGACCTTCGACAAAGTGAGGTGAACGCAATAATATACAACCATAATCGCATAGAAAACCCTAGCCTTATCTTCACTTTTTTCTTCAATCCTTTCCATGCGCATGTCTCGTAATCTGTACTTAAATCTGTCATCTTGCTAGTCCATCCTTTGGCAGTTGTTCAGAGAATTCCACCTTTTATGGTGATAAAGGCATAAGCTTTACAAAACTCATGGGATAAAATCATACAATCACATTGAAATTGAGCATGTATGGTACATTTGATTGTTCTTTCGATAATGGAGTGCAATTGAGACATCTGTCAACATATAAACATCTAACCTTTGTTTGAATGTAGTTTCACGAGAAGCAGTCTCAATATTTTCTTGTAGTGAGTTCCAGAGAAAACAAACACGAACAGCTCAAAAATACCAGAAACAATCAAGACGCGAATCTTGTATGATTAGTGCGGCTTCGTGATTTCTAGTGTTACATACCAAACGCTGTTAGGACATATATCTGAGTATGTGGTTCGGCGATTATAGGAATCTGTATGCCAGGATTAATTATCCACGAGTGCGGCGAAGTGTTTTGTGATAATACTGAGTTCTGTGTCCACTAACCTCATCCACTTGGAGCTATCTCCGGTGTTTTTTCTGATTCAGTGTTGCGGTTCTCTCAACGATTTGATAAATGCGATCCCATATATTAATCTAGTCTTAGTCATATCTAGCTTAGTAAACGCCTTCATGTATAGCCTGGCACCTATATTGCGGATCTCCTCAGTAGTAGGTGAACCTGGCACTCAATTTGTTAACTTGTCAAAACAGTAACTTAGTTGCATGCCATCCTGATACTGATAAAAAGAAGAATGTAGAAGTTCGAACGGAAATAAACCATGCAGGAATTCGAGAACCTCATCTCCATTTATTGTCCCGTATAACATTTTACGACTATGATGTGTCAAGCTATTTACAGCCTTATGTAAATCATTTGGCCAGAAAGGATAAGATGATTCTGTTGGGGTTAAAAGCCGTTATTCTAAGGTGGAAATTCTATACCTACATTGGTATGGTAATAGTAATAATAATGATAATGATAATAATAATGTTAATGATTTGTTGCGCAGGCTGACGAGTTCACTATATTCAACCTCCCAACTTTATCAGTATCTAGCTGCTTCAAACCTTTCACAGAGGAAGATGTATGTACAGAGCTGAAACTTGTCAAAATTGGGAAGTCCGGAGGCGTTGATGGTGTTCCTCCGTTGGTGCTCAAAGAGTGTTCTTCATGGTTGGCAAGACCACTAACAACGTTATATAACATGAGAGTCCTCAATGGGAAAATTGCTGATTCCTGGCATGATATTCGTATTACACCTATACCAAAGCCATGTTCATCCAACTTTCGTCCCATAACATGTACCTCGGCCGTCCTGAAAGTGCTTGAAAGGTTGATTGTACAACGAATTCAGCCCTTGTTTCAACCTGTAGCTGACACAACCAGTTTGCCTACAAAAAGGCTCGTTCTCCACTGGATGCGGTAGCCTGCTTAACATATAATATTTTTTCTTCTCTTGATGCCCGTTCAAGTTATGTACAGTCATGCTTCTTTGACTTTAGTAATGCCTTCAACACTGTGAATGAGAACATACTACTCTCGAAGCTGGCTGACATTAAGCTGGATTTTAGCTTATTATCCTGGATGTACGATTACCTTTTGAATCGGAGGCAATTCACTTCATTCAACGGCGTCTCCTCTTCTTTTCTCCCTGTAACGCGAGGTGTTCCTCAAGGAGCAGTTTTGTCCCCTATTCTTTTTTCCATTTACATAAATGATCTTCGGGGAACATCAGGCAACTGGATGCTCAAATTTGCCGACGATTTAGTGGCTACACACCTGGTCCAAAAAATAGAACCCAGTGAAAGTTTAGCTACGTTCGTTGACAACCTTGTTGCACGAACAGAAAGCTTGAGACTACATCTCAACGTAAAATAAAGGCCATGAGATGATCTTTCAGCTAAAGCTTAGCTCCCCTCCCATCTCACCTTTAACTTTATGTGGTTCTAAACTTCTCAGTACTACTAATTGTAAATATCTTGGTATTTCTTTGTCTTCCAACCTTACCTGGTCAGCCCACGTTTCTTCTTTATTCACCAAGACCAAAAAGATGTGTTTTGTCGTCAGACGCTTACTAGCCTACAGTGTTCCTAGCAGCAGTGTTTTGGCGACTTTCGTTTATGCATGTATCCTACCCATCTTTCTCTACTGTTCCCCTGTAATATTCTGTGGCCTGCTCTCTAAAGACTTCGTCATCCTACGCTCATCACTGAAGCTAATCTCTAGGTGCAGTCATATCACCTACGTTGAGCTGACTAACCATTTAGTGAAGCATCATTTTTCCGCATGTGATCGTCTGGCGAACACCATAATGAATGATCCCCTACATCCCTTACATTTATCTCTGAAACTCTGTGCTAGCAGACGTCCCACTAGAAGGCAAACTCTTATCCTGTTTGCTCGTACATCTGCCTTCAAAACTTCTTTAATTCCTTTTCTTTCCCGTTATCTTACAGATAATGAGAAAACTATCTCACAACTTACAGAGCAACTGGTATAACATTTTTCTATTTTCTCCCTGTTTTAATAATTTTGAACGTCAACACTGTCTCTACATTGTACTGGGTTGTTTGAAACGAAATCTATTCATTTTAAGTGTTCTTTGATGTTTTGCTGAATATTTTACGTTAACTCTCATCTGTTTCTAGTGTATATCGACGTTATTTTATCTAATTGCCATTCGTGAAGTTTGAGTGAAAAAAATTTTCGAGACTCGAACCCGCGTATAAAGAGCCACGGAGCAGACTCTTAGTCCACTCAATATCTGTTTCAGTTACTAATGAGTAGTCCGAATGTAGTGAACACAAACTTTATTCCTATCTTTACTATACATTCATGTTTTATTTATCCAGTAAATTGTATGTGCCGCTGAAAAATTGTCTTCTGTTGAATAAAGCTCTATTATTATTATTATTATTATTATTATTATTATTATTATTATTATTATTATTATTATTATTAAATAATTAATATACTCGCAATATTAGCCAGCGCCAGCACCTTGTAGATGACCTTTGTGAGAACGGTCGCTGCCACTTCGAATTTTATATTGAAGGAATCACAGAGAAACTGAAGTCGAAGAAATCTAAGAAATTGTTGGCGAAACTAAGTGACGACGGTCGCAATTTCCATCTAATCCAAGCCGATATGTTCATAACTTATCGGATGCCCAGTTGGATGATGCTATGCTTGCTGTCTTATCACTGGGCACAAAATTTTGTTGCCCTCGTCGTAAAATAAATAACATTGGAGATCCAAGTTTAGTTTGAAAATGGCTATGAGCAACTTTCAAAGTTAATTTCATTGCCTCGAGCATCTGTGCATCAATTCAACTCAGATTTGGTAAACTGCTATTACCAATACCAGCGAGCAAAGTTAACTCCCACGTGTCCAGTGACGAGTAACACATTGAAGCTTTGCAACAGTTGCGAGCTCGTACTGTATTATTGATAAGTACGCCAGATAAGGGCTCCGGAATTGTTGTCATGAACAAGATGGATTATATGGAAAAAACGGAGCAAATCCTTTCTGACGTATCCAGGTTTGACGCCGACAATACGAGGGATAAAACTCAGCTAATTGAAAGTCACTTGGGGGACAAATTGAAGCAGCTATTAAATAAATGGCTAATTACCCCAAAGGAATTCGAAGAAATCAAGCCCAGTGGTTCAATAATCCCCGGGCTCTATGGACTCCCAAAAATTCATAAAGTCAATGTTCCGTTGAGGCCATTATTGCGCACGAATGAATCGCCTTACCACTAAATAATAATAATAATAATAATAATAATAATAATAATAATAATAATAATAATAATAATAATAATAATAATAATAATAATAATAATAATAATAATAATAATAATAATAATAATAATGATGATGATGATGATGATGAAAATGATAATAATAATTGCTTAATACATTCGGATGAATTACATTTCCTTTTTTCCGATATATAGTTGCGAGTAATTGGAAAGACCATTTTGGAGTGCGTGGTAGGAAATCATGTTATAGGTCAATAAAGTAATGGGGTTTCTCATGCATTTAGATGCGCGCCATATGTGCTTGGCTGACTGTCGAAGAAAATGCTTTGGTTGAATATATTATATACTTTGTATAAGAAATATAAAAGATAGATCCAATCGTATCTATATATTCTATTAGCCCTTGCAGATACCAAAAAATAAAAATTTACTAACAGTAAATGCAGCAAAATTTCAGGTGAACCTTGAGTGAAATCTGAGGTTGAAACCATATTTTTAATCAGCACGTACATTCTAAGTATTATTATTATTATTACTAATGTTATTTTTATAATGTGGCACGTGCAACAAAGACTCACACGTGTGGTATCAACACTAGTAGAGATGTATTCTACTACAACTGACAAAATAATGTTTACAATGTTTTAACTAGAAGCAGAGGACCTCAAGCAAAGAACGAAATATGGAGAAACAGACAAATTGCATAAGCATATCGAATAACAATCACTTCTTGTTTTACCGGCAGTAGCTAAAAAGGTTTGTTTTTCTGCAAGTTGATACTCCATTTTTGGATCGCCAAACTCAATTGAACAACAATGTTTCACATTTCCTACACCTACATATTATGTATTGGTTATCAAAATTAAGAACTCAGGAATTGTGAACAGTATTTCTATTTTTCGTCCATGCGCATATGATAGAACAAAGTGTATGACAGATGTGTAAAGCTTTTGTGTGAAATTGGATAGATGATGGCAGGAAAATGTTAAATATTGCAGACACTTACTAAGACAATTCTACGCATACAACAAATTACACGAGGACGTTGAAGAGGAAATGAATTGACCCACATAAAAGCTAGACTATTAAAATGTTGAGTCAGCCAAACTCAAAATATACTAAGGAATATTCAATTGAATATTTTCTTCTCAAAATTTCTACTCTTCTACTTGTAGAATAATATGTAAAGTTCAATCACAAGGGTACTGTTCACAATTGTAGTCAGAAGCATTAAGCATACATGTTCATTCTGTCAAAACAATCTACAGATTTTGCGCATATCTAATATCCGAAACTCAGTTCATTTAATGATCCACAACAGATAGGAAACACATTTGGTTGTTATATTTTAACGCATGTTCCGATATTTGATAGAGTTGCACAATTATACGAACGAGGCACAAATGTACTCAATGTGAAATTGATTCAACAACTCGTATATTATACAAAGATTTTCCTTGGAAATAATTACTTTATAAACTATTTGACTACGCACGTGAATTTATTCAACTTCAGCGGTTTTTGAATATAATCTCAGCCATATCACATTACGGTGTACTTGCGGCCTAAACTGATGCCGACATTTCAAAATACGGAAAGGTCTGATATGTTTGTATGAAACACTGATATAAGATTTTCATTTTTCTCAGTGTCTTCATGAGCTTCGGGAAGTAACGATCATTCTCCAAATAGTCATTATCTCATTTTGAAATGCTGAAATGCGGAGGTATTTAATTTGTTGAATTGAGATGGCAGCAGATCTGTGCAATCAGATGCAGCGTCTTCGATCCAAATTCAGATGCTGCTTTTCAGTTGAACAGCAAATGTTACGTCACACTATCATGTGTCACGTGGATTTGGGAATTTCTGCATTTTCTTATTTTTATTGACTTATCAGGTAGTTGGCAAATCACGTGCTAAATCGCATTTATATATATGCCCAGGTGAATGTTATGAAATGTATTTGGGTGTGGTTCATCATTGGCTCATGAATTATTGTTAAGGGATGTTGATCTGTTTACGCTTAAAAATTGCTGTCACTCGAAATTTTAAATTTTTCTCAAGATTGATAGAATAAACTATTATCTTTCTCATCCATTTCATGGTTATCTGGCATATTTCTAATTGAGTACAGAAATGACAATCAAATATAGTGGGCAAAAAATTGTAGCGAACGACCATTTCAGAGATTGTTGCAATAAATTTATGTTTCATCGAATTTTTCAAATAATTAACGTGGTTGAATAGTTTTTATCAGCGATGAATTGTTCATCGGTGATAATAAAATTAAAAATTTTGCCAGTCTTTCCCATCTACTGGAAACATAGTGATGTCTTTTAATTTACAAGGGTACGCAATTTATATGTGAAATTTTCAATGATCGTTATCTTCGGGTTGGTGTCAGTTCCGTGGGGCGCGGGTTGAAATACAATGGGAATTAAAGCGCAGGTCACAGTTATTCAGAAGCACAAAGACTCACAGTAAGTTACGATAGCTTGTAAAACAAGGTTTCTTGGCAATAATTGACCAATGGTATTATTCTAGCAATGTTTGCGTCTGCTACTGCGTTCTAGGTGATTTGAGCACAATATTATACAACTGTAATGGCATAAAAATACCTATTCCTATCTTCACTTTGTTTCTTCAATCCTGTCCATGCGCATGTCTTGAAATCTGTACTTGAATCTGTCACCTTGCTAGTCCATCCGATGGCAGTTGTTCAAAAGATACGGAATTTTATGGTGATAAAGGCATAAGCTTTACAAAACTCATGGGATAAAATCATACAATCACATTGAAATTGAGCATGTATGGTACATTTGATTGTTCTTTCGATAATAGAGTGAAATTGAGACATTTGTCAACATGTAAACATCTAAACTTTGTTTGAATATAGTTTCACGAAAAGCAAGTCTCAACAATTTCTTGTAGAGAGTTCCAGAGAAAAAAACAAGAACAGCATAAAAATACCAGAAACAATCAATACGCGAATCTTGTATGATTAGTGCGGCTTCGTGATTTCTTGTGTTACATGCCAAACGCTGTTAGGACATATGTCTGAGTATGTTGTTCGGAGATTATAGGAATCTGTATGCCAGGATCAATTCTCCACTAGTGCGTCGAAGTGTTTTGTGATAATACTGAGTTCTGTAACCACTAACATCATCAATGTGGTGCTATCTCCAGTGTTTGTTCTGATTCAGTGTCGCTGTTCTCTCAACGATTTGATGAATGCGATCCCATAAATTAATCTAGTCTTTGTCATATCTAGCTTAGTAAAAACCTACGGCCCGTCCACTACAGAATTCCTTCGTGTATAGCCTGGGCACCAATATTGCGGATCTCCTCAGTATAAGGTTAACCTGGCATTCAATTTGTTAACTTGTCGAAGCTGTAACTTAGTTGCATGCCATCCTGATACTTATAAAAAAGAAGAATATAGAAGTTCGAACGGAAATATACGATGCAGGAATTCGAGAACTCATCTCCATTTATTATCCCGTATAACATTTTACGACTATGATGTGTCAAGCTATTTATAGCCTTATGTTATTAATAATGTTATTTTTATAATGTGGCACGTGCAACAAAGACTCACACGTGTGGTATCAACACTAGTAGAGATGTATTCTACTACAACTGACAAAATAATGTTTACAATGTTTTAACTAGAAGCAGAGGACCTCAAGCAAAGAACGAAATATGGAGAAACAGACAAATTGCATAAGCATATCGAATAACAATCACTTCTTGTTTTTACCGGCAGTAGCTAAAAAGGTTTGTTTTTCTGCAAGTTGATACTCCATTTTTGGATCGCCAAACTCAATTGAACAACAATGTTTCACATTTCCTACACCTACATATTATGTATTGGTTATCAAAATTAAGAACTCAGGAATTGTGAACAGTATTTCTATTTTTCGTCCATGCGCATATGATAGAACAAAGTGTATGACAGATGTGTAAAGCTTTTGTGTGAAATTGGATAGATGATGGCAGGAAAATGTTAAATATTGCAGACACTTACTAAGACAATTCTACGCATACAACAAATTACACGAGGACGTTGAAGAGGAAATGAATTGACCCACATAAAAGCTAGACTATTAAAATGTTGAGTCAGCCAAACTCAAAATATACTAAGGAATATTCAATTGAATATTTTCTTCTCAAAATTTCTACTCTTCTACTTGTAGAATAATATGTAAAGTTCAATCACAAGGGTACTGTTCACAATTGTAGTCAGAAGCATTAAGCATACATGTTCATTCTGTCATCGATTTCTGTTTGCTTTGCTGATGTCCGCCATCAAAGCGTGGACTTTATTTCCTTCGAAATCTCCAAAACATGGCAAACTGAATGAAAACTGGCAAAATATAGTCCATTCGGAAGAGAAACTCGGTATAAAATAAGGTGGTTTTGGATTCTACCTTCATGGATTGAGCAGTTCTATAGATAATGAGGTTGATAATGAACGGAACGATAAGAATAATATGAACAGCGGACACGATGATAATGTAATGTGTCATAACATCCTTAGCCTTACGTCTTGCTAGTTCCACCACAAAGTTTTTTGTGTTTAAGATAGTGCGAACTTTTATAATCAGTGCTATCTGAATGACTAATGGTATAATTAAAATAGACGCAATCCAAATCAGAAAATTCACATGTAACCCTTTTTGCAAATCGTAGCACTTATGATCAGAATAATGTACATCGGCGAACGATAAGCAGGATAACCCAAGTCCGTAGGTAACACCAGATAATAAGTAAATCGAAATGTTTCGCTTTGGATGGCGCTCCTCTCTCAATGGATGTGATATTTCCCTATATTTGTCGATACATGCAGCGATGAAAAGACTAATCCCCACATCAATGCCAAGGAATAAAAACCAGTCAGAGTACCACAAATAACACGTCAATGCACTTGGAACGTAATTCGCCGAACTCAGATTGTCATGGAAATGCTTGTTGATTACACTCATTAGAATGTAAACTGTGTCACACAAAGCTCTTCCGCTTAAAAGGAATTGTAGACATCGTCGATCAAATTTGCAACAAAAAGAAATAAAAGTGAATGACATTATGCTTGCAGTTAAAGCCACGTAAAGTTCAATATATTCGAAGATAGTAAGCATTGTTTGACGATAACTTGAACAAACTAAGCCACAAGTGGCACTGGTGATCATTTTTGATATACGCGTTGTATCATTGAAAAAATCGCTTCCTGGACCAATCCCGAGGGAGACATATATACCGGAATTTATTGAGCCAATGCCCTCCCGAATATGTACGTGTTTTTATCCGCCTACGATTCACGGACGTCCTATATGATGCCTTAAATTATATTTTGAAAAACTTGAGATATTCAAGGATGAAAATAATATTCTTTCTGAAATGCCTGAAATATTGCTCCACAGTTGAATACTTCAATTCAGTGCACACAGAATTCGTGTAGTGCCAGCAAGTTGTAAAACGCTTGATCAATGGATAGATTTACAATAAAATGAGATGGGAATCCTCTTGAATTGCAAACTTAAATTTTAATCGAATTCCAAGGGATGAATTTTATTGGAGCTGGTGAAATGTATAAAATGATCACATGAATTGAGCTGTTCTTTCTGAATAAGTGTCCGCATGTTAATTGAGTATGTTACTCTAGAATCTGAGGTAACTCTCATTGCCGCAGTTATCAAACGATTAATCCGTGTGAATCGACGTTTCTTTTGCGAGTAACTCTAGGGTCAAAACATTCATGAACGTATTAGGTTATTCAGTTAACAGCTCATGTGTGCTACAACCACGATGCAATCAAGTAACATTCAAGTGATAAATCAAGTAAAGGTTAAATATACAATCAAACCAATAAATTAAATAAAAATAAATGTTTAGTGCTGCATGCATCGTATCATTGTTAAATTTTGAATGCACATATTATGTGTATTCGCCGATGGCTTTTTGCATCAGTCGACTCATAAGTGGTACGACTGTCGTCTCCCTGTTTTACCTCGTTTTCCGTTGTTTTTGATGGCGTCACCGTCTGTGATTTGTGAGACCTATTTGAGTTATTCAGATTATTACGCCTGATTGACAAGCAACTAATGATTAATTTCACGAGCGTGAGTCTTCTTCTGCTACAAATCCCATTTATGGGTTTTTTGTTCTTTAATTTGATGAGATATTTGCTGATTTGTTTTCACAGCTAAGTTAGGGCATAGTCAGTTTTTACGAATCTGAGCATTCCCTCTTCCAGTCTGATGGATGTGTCAGGTTGATCTGAGATTGTGATTTTAGAATTTCGTCTAAAGGAACGAGTGCGTGCCCGCGTTTTATTACGCATCTCACTGAGAACAGATCATTGTAGAATGGTTCATGGACTGATTGGTGGATCCGTCTATGGTTGAGTTCTGTTTAATTATTACTCAGCTTCGCATACTACATGCTTCAGATTTCGTTACACTTGACTCACTGGAATCCGCTATACGGGTACCACAAAAACTGCCAATTACCTGAACGATTTCTTTCCTTTTGCTATCTCATATGTATACAAGCTTTAGGTTTTTATTTGCAATTAGGTAGGTTTACGCAAATGATGCGGCAATCAAACGGTCCTATTTTTCTGATTTGGGAAGTATCATATTGGCGAAGTACATTTTAATGGAACAGCATTAGTCAATGTTTATGTATGCTTCCAAGTGTTTAGTGAGCACATGTTCATTTGGAGCGCATAAATTAATCTACACAAACATACAAGTATAATTAAGAATGGTTGATGTTGTTTCTTATCTTGTAAAGGATGTGTTTGTGGATTTGAAATAATATCTGATCGGTTAAATTAGAAAAAAAATTTTCTTGCTAACATTTTCCAGTATATTCATAGTTCTTGTGCGAAATTGTATGAAACACAAGACCCACTGGACAAGAAATCCGAAACATTGTCAAGCTTTAAAAATGGGATAATTTCAGTCCATATTTTACTGAAGATTGCAGTTGTGCGTTTGTCGTGTGCTTGCGAACAGCCTCGCATGCTGATGTGAAGCACTGTGTAGAATTACTTGCTTGTGATTCGCTCTTGGGGAGAAATGTGCAATATTCTATCGTTATTTTACATGCTCAAAGCCGGGTTATCAAGTGGTGTTCATGTTTTCAACGATGTACAGCAAAGTTCGTTGTACATCAGCTCTGAAAACTTGTGTATTTGTAACAACATTTAGCAGAGGATTTTCATCTGGTGACCTCTTTGCATGAAACGTTTCTGTATAGGCAAATAAGTATTTCAAATTTGTTACGAAAATTATCATAACATTTCACCTCTACAGCAGGGCTGCTCTGCAGTGAGACATTTGCGCGGCGTCTTCAGCAAAAATGCAGCCCATTCAAAAATGACTTAAAATTTTGTTTGTTCTTGAAGAAGAGAAAGGTTTTAGAATCCTCTGTGGCTGCTGACATATAAACCATCCAGTTGTGCGTGAATGATTTGGTAGTGTGTAAAAGCAGCATTGAGAAGAAAAATGACCTAACTTCGTCGGCACAAGCAAGAATCCTTGTGTAAATCTGTTCTTGACTAACAATGTCATTGAACCTCTCATGCATATTGTTTTAGCGTGGAGCGATCAATCTCAGTCAAATTTTATTTGATATCTAAAGTCGTCTGATTACGTTAAATGTCTTTTTGTGGTCAATGAGCGTGGATGATGTTCTCTTCACTGCATTAATATGGTCAACAAGTTGGCTCGCGGTCTTCAATTCGGCCACACGTCAAAAAATATTAACTCAGTTACAGGTTATTCCGATACGGGTAACAATGACACAAAAGATGTGTTCAACTGGAGTATTTATATGGCCTTAAGAAACAGCTGCTTTATGAAATGTCAACAACATGAAGGATGACAACTGTATTCATTTGATATTGGAAAACATGTAACTTGCAGGTAATTCATATTTACTATGACGTCTCCTGTCACCTGTGAAGCCGTTCATGTAACCCATAATCGTAGCATTATTAACTGGGATCCCATCTTTACCCACTTGGTGATGAAAGTTTTCAACTCTCAAACTGGACGTCTATTACAAACTAGTCGTCTAAGTCAGGACCATGCTGCCATCAGTAAGAAAAATTATGTGGTTGGGCACTTTCATAACATATATGAATATATTTACCGGAAATAGTATTGTAAACCATGGTTTCGATGTTATCAAATTTCATCACTGAATCTTGAATACTACTCACGTGTTTTAAACCATTAGGCGGATTGCCCAATACCGATGGATCAGTTATTAGTATAACGGCATTCCTGTTAGAACGGAGGTTTTCAAATTTAACTCGTTGTATGACTTCATATGTAAGAAGCCCGTCTTGATCTGGCAATAACCTTACTGATTTTTCACTAAATCGTCATTCAACTTACTAGGATACCAGAGGAGTAAAGTAATGAAGACTGAGTTGTAATGAAGAGGCGCAGTAAAGGGTCATGTGTGTGGCAACTGGTCATCCCTGAAGGGAAAAAATAATCCGGGTAAAGTAACCCTGCTTGCTTACTATTAAGTTCCACTAACGAAGGTGGTTAACGTAGGCTGAATTGCGGAACCATCATCGTTTGAATTCTATCGAATTATGTATGAGCTGGCAGACTGTATAGTTTCGGGATCAACGCAGCTGGTATCACTAAAATCCGGTTTGTATGGCTGCTAATAAGCCACTCAAACAGAATTAACTATCTGATCATTTGTGAGCTGTATACTGATATCGGACTTTCGTTATGAAATGACATGGTTCAATTCTGAATAACCTAGTAAGCTTGAATTTCTCATCCATGGCAATGCTAATATGGCGGAAAAAATTAAACAGCGCTATCGTGTGCTGCGGGGATTGTTAATTTTCATAGCATACTTCTAATCAGCTCGTTTATAATGCTACTCGGTAGCGAAATATTCCAAATAACTTGACTGGGATTGGATATTTGCACTTACATGGACGTTAAAATCTATGGGCAGATGAATATATACGCTTTGCTGTATGCACAGGTTTCTGTTTCATAGACCAGCTTTGGATCCAACTCTGAATTTCCGCTGTTGCTCTGAGTGCTGTTGCTTGAACAATTCCAAAACAGAAATTTATTATTGGCTTATTTATTGGAATCTATGTTATATATAGCAAAAAATCACTGGCAACGCAACAGAGAATACACGATTATTCTTATGGTCCTTGAACTATTTTATCTTTCACAAAAGCAAAGTAGTAGTGATAATTTTGCCCAAAATAAAGTAAACGCTTAAAAAAGTGATATGTTTCACTACATATAAGCATGCATGTTCGTCGGAGTCAAGTTGCTGCACAACTTAAACAGAGTTAGAGTTTGGCGCAGAACTGTTAAAAGTGAAAGTTAGGGATCGTAACAAGTGATACGTAAATGGCGCTCAAAGAGTGATGACAGGGCAACTAATCAACAATACAACCTGGGTATCTCATAAGGGTAAACAGTTGATTCATGAGATGATAATCGTATTATGCGTATATCTTTATCAAACGCTTGTAATATTCCTCTGATCGCATGCTAATTGGCTGTCATTAAGTTGCTTGATAGGTTGAGCCTGCATTACACTACGTTCTTATTTCAGCCTGTATATGACGCAAACAATCTACCTGAAAACGGCCGCACAACTTTATTCTCCTTTCGCTTTGAGAAAACAAAATATGTTCTTCCCTTGATGCTCGATGATGGTTTTATTACAGTTTATATTTATACGACTTCTTTAATATCATCAACAAGGTAGAAAGGGATCAACTGGTTTAAGTGTTGGAATATTCGCTTGGATTCTATTTTGTTAGTTTTGATATTTAATAATAGACGGTTCCCCTCATTCAATGGAAACTGATATTTATCCGACCGGTCGCGCGAGCAGTAAATCAAATCACAGAGTTATCATTTATTCTTTTGAATTTAAGCGGAAGAATTTCGGGCGCATCTACGAGTGTACGTTTGAATATGCTGATTATTTTTTATCTATGTCGTGAATAAGCTGAAAAACTGCAAAATGCGATTGCCATTATATTGAATTCCGAAGAAACTTGCGTGCGTCCCGATACAATTTATTTACTCATAAGTAGTAACGAAGAATACTATAATGCTACCACCGTAATTCACAGTAAAATACGAGTACATGCGAAAATTGATATTTGAGAAACGATGCAATAATAATAATAATAATTATAATAATAATAATAATTATTATTATTATTATAAGAGCAATAATATTAATGATTTACTTACCAGAAACATGTTGAATTTTCAGCTATTTACCTAGTATTTGATATTACATACAATCAAGTGTTATCCATCATGTTATTCGCTGATCGCTACACTTTCATGAACCTTTTTCTCAAAGCCTTCATATTTCTTCAGTAAAACAGTCACCGTCCAAATACGTTTCTTTATTGGTTTTTTGCCGCTTCACAGAATTGAAAGCCGAGTCAACATTTATTGATTTTAATTGATTTTTCAGGTACATATATTAATCTTGGGACAAAATAAAATTTCTATTTTATTACTAATTACATTAGTGCAATAAAAGTCATCTGAACTTAGAGTTAAATATTTTACACTCTGTTCATCGTAAGCTTAAAAAATGAAGATATGATGATGATGATGAAGATACTATGATGTTGAACTGATACTAAAAATCTTGATTTTGTGTGTGTTCATATAACATCCACTCGTATCCCAACCCCCATAACGTTAAAAGAAGAAGGAGGATGATTCCGAGTTCATTTTGCTTAGTTCCGAGAACTGATATGCAAACACAAAAATGATGTTCTTTAACAAAGTAAAATGACCGAAGCCGAGAAGATAAACAAATGCACTTCAACATATTTTAGCATGTCTTCCTTCGTGCAGCTTTTTCATAAAAATCTGTTTCAACGATTTAGAAGGCAGCATAAAATGTGGTCACCATGAAAATTGGCGGTCGACAAGATATCGTAGGCTAAAATCACCTTAAATAAATACTGGTAAAATCAAAAATACTTGAGATTCAAATGTAATAAAAGGGTGTCATAAATTCAAGGCTTGAAGCTGTAAAGCTTAATCTGATCACTCAGCCCCCTAATTAAGATTACGACGTATGTATGTTTTTGATACATTAAATGATCAGCGTGACAGATTATGAGAAACACATTTAAATACAAGTGTAAAATATATCGATGCACAAAAACAATCTCTAGATTTTGCGCATATCTAATATCCGAAACTCAGTTCATTTAATGATCCACAACAGATAGGAAACACATTTGGTAGTTATATTTTAACGCATATTCCGATACTTGAAAGAGTTGCACAATTATACGAACGAGGCACAAATGTACTCAATGTGAAATTGATTCAACAACTCGTATATTATACAAAGATTTTCCTTGGAAATAATTACTTTATAAACTATTTGACTACCCACGTGAATTTATTCAACTTCAGCGGTTTTTGAACCTAATCTCAGCCATATCACATTACGGTGTACTTGCGGCCTAAACTGAAGCCAACTTTTGGACATTTTTCTCAGTGTCTTCATGAGCTTCGAGAGGTAACGATCATTCTCCAAATAGTCATTATCTCAATTTGAAATGCTGAAATGCGGAGGCATTTAATTTGTTGAGAATTGAGATGGCAGCAGATCTGTGAAATCGGCTGCAGCATCCTAGATCCAAATTCAGATGCTGGTTTTCAGTTGAACAGCAAATGTTACGTCACACT
>JALGAQ010000009.1:4686665-4721193 GCA_028829895.1 Sinotaia quadrata
GCAGGAGGCGTCGAAAACTGGCAAGGTAATATGCATTAAACGTTCAGTGTTGCTGCTCTCGGCCATGGTATAGAGAAATAAACAAACTGGGAATTTCAGTCAGCTAGGATATGATAGATCAATACAATTCGTGCAGGATTATGGTCGAGTTAATAATGGGCTCACCAAATTTGTAGTGGATACAGTCACGAGTAAGAAATGAAAGCGACGTTAATAGGAAATCTGACTCATGGACGTCGAAGGTTTTCAATCGATCTTGAGTGACGTATAGTTCCACTGCAAATAATCACTGCAGACAGAATTTATCTTCACTAGCGTCGGCGACTGTAAAGAGACAGCAGAGAATTAGTTTACTGTCTATTGGACCACAGTTGACTTTAACAGTACACAACAACGTCAATCAACACAAGGGAGGAGAGGAGAGCGCTCGTAGCGTAGCGTATATTCGAAACCGAAATCGGAAGGAAAGTGTACACGTATTTACAAGAGTTACCGTTACATACAAACAATAACGCGCATATAGAAAGTTCAACTCCAGTAATGTACAAGGTTGAAACACAACACATCCTTATATGGTTTAAGGTTTTGGGGTTAGGTTTGAGTTTATGGTTAGTGGAAATTTTATGCTTAGCTTTATAGGTGGGTGTAGAAAGCGTTTAATCAGATAAACGATTCCTCTGCCATGCAGGTATTGCAAGCCGTGAGATATGCGCGAAATCGATATCAATCAAGAACCAAGTATCTCGACTGAAAGGGTTTATGCGATTCTAAGATAAAATAATGATAACTGCACAAATACGCAAACCTTAAAGGTTTGAATACGCGTCCGAGACCTGTTATACGTTAGAGGGTTTCTGATGACAGACAACTATAAAGGGTTAGTAGAATACAAAACAGGACAGCACACTTGCTCAGGACAACACGTTCGCTCACGCCGATAAACGACCAAAACAAAAGTGCAGTCAGACAAAGTGGTAGAACATCACATAAACAAAAGGTCAAATCAATATAGAGGGTAGGGGTTAGCTGGATGTGGAGTTGTGGGATGCACAGGGAATTTCTTTACACCGCCCACCAAATCAGCCACGATTTCAACTCTCTGTGGACCTGGTTCAACGTCCCATAAACCTCACCCCCAGCTCGAATAACGATTGTCGCCACCGCCCACCGAACCTACGGCTGTTCCTTACATTGGCTGAGCTGAAATAGTACAATTATAACTCTTGCTACAACAGCTCAGGCCAATCCCCTAAGGACTCGGGCGGCGACAACCGACCCCCTCTCTACTCGCAACCTTCTATTAAACACATCGTTCTTATTGCATCCCGTTAACCACAAATGAAGATCAACAACGTCGGAGCTTGATGATTGTTCCTTTCCATAATGCGATGAATTATTTGCGTGCGGCCATTCCTCGTTCTTTCCACCTTGGAGAGGTAGCATAGCGTGATTCACTTCGGGACCTGAGGCGTCGACTGTGCGACCAATAAGAGCGTCTGATCGCAAAGAATTTCTTAAACATTCTTCAAAGGCCACCTCATGTGCATGAAGTAAATCTGAGTCATGAACATCACCAGAGATATATTCCGGAGAAAACTGTTCCAAATAATCGAAATGAACTCTCGAGAAAACGGTTACCACAGCGTGATGAGAGTCGAATGGTTTAGAGATGTTGCCTAATCCCGCAGCAGAATCACAAGGAAAATGAGTTTCGTCATGCAACGAAATATTGGGAACTACGTCGTTCGAAGATCTAACATCATTCTCAGTCACCATATCTGCTTTTACGGGCAGAAAGGAAGGCAATATAACCTCCGTAGGTTGCACAACTGGAGGGGAAACAAGGAAATCAGAATACCCGAAACCCTCATACTGGGACTCTGGAACTACCAAATCCTCCGACAAGAGTGGTATATGAGCCAAAACATCATTGTCACCTGTTTCAAGCATCAACTCCAATTCGGTCTCAGGCTCCAACTCAGCCTCGACTGCAGCGTCATCAAGCGTCGCTTTGGCTATGAATGGCTGTTCTTCTACTCCTGTCTGATAAGACATCATATCAAAACGTCTTATCGCATTCTCGCCAGGCTGACCTCGTCGCACCAACATCTTTGGTTCAGTCAAATTACCACAGACACACCGTCTAATCCGAGCTTCCCTATCAACAAATAAACATAGGTCTGAGAAAGTCACATACTCCCCATTGTCCATCTTGCCGTTGGCCATCCATGCCCAACTGCGCCTAGCGTCGTCGGGTAGAGTACACGCGATACGTTCCAAATGCGTCATTGTGTCCAATTCGGCCTCGCGTCCCTTTTGCTGGAGAGATAATTGGCATCTCCTCATACGCATTGCTAGCATTGCCAATGACTCTGCGTCGTCGTGAGTTTTCTGCAGCCCTCTGTATAAATCCTGGATTATGGTTTTCGTCACCATATGATCCCTATCAAACAGGTTGCTAAGAATCTCTTTCGCAGCGACGTAGCCTCGTCCGGGATCATTCCCAGAGCATGAAGATATAGCTTCTCGCGCTAAGCCTGTGCATTGATTCATCAAATACACCAGTCTTATCCGTTGTCTAATACTCTCTGCTCAACCAAGTTTTGGAACTGTTCCATAAACTTCGAATAATGCTTGGGGTTCCCGTCGAACTGTGGAAGAACTACTTGGGGCACGTGCGGTTTGAATAGGTTAGGAGCATGATTATTTAAGGGCGGAGAAGAGCAGGCATCCACCGTTTCTAATCTAGGCAAACTTGCCCTAAGCGCGTTCAGGTCAATCGAGGAAGGAGGGAGTGGCCGCGAGTCTATGGTGTACCTCTTCACATAGGTCAACTGCTCATTCACCATGGGCTCAATGCGGCTTTCAGAGCTCAGTCCGAAGGTCTCGAAACGGGAATTTGTTCGAAAAATGGCATCCTCCCGATCCATCATCTCCAGTTCCTCCCGAAGGCGACGTCTTCGTTCTTGTCGTTTTTCTGCCCCTTCTGCAGCGAAATTTGCTGGGCCCGAGTACCCAGCTTCGTTGTTGTCCCTGGCTTCATATCCACTACCAAGTTTATCACTAACTAAGTGAGGCTGTCTAATAGTGGGACATGAACCAGGCTTGTCAACAGAAATAGTTAAAACCGGGACTTGCTGAGTCTTCCGTACGAATGCTGGTTCTCCATCAGGGTAGTCCAGGCGGGCCGGTGATGCCGTTACTTCGTACGAATGTTCGGTTCAGATTTTCGATCCCAAACCAAGTTTTGGGGAGGTCATGGCTTTGAGAATTGTAGAAAGCGTTTAACCAGATAAACGAATCCTCTGCCAGGCAGGTATTGCAAGCCCTGAGATATGCGCCAAATCGATATCAATGAAGAACCAAGTATCTCGACTGAAAGGGTTTATACGATTCTAAGATAAAATGATAATACCTCTACAAATATACAAACCTCAAAGGTTTGAATACACCTCCGAGACCTCTGATACGTTAGATAGTTCTGATGAGAGACAACTATAAATGGTTAATATAATACAAAAAAGGACAGGATACTTGCCCAGGACAATAAGTTCGCTTACGCCGATAAACGACCAATACAAAAGTGCAGTCAGACAAAATGGTAGAACATCACATAAACAAAAGGTCAAATCAATATAGAGGGTAGGGGGTAGCAGGATGGGGAGTTGGGGGGTTCACAGGGAATTTCTTTACAGTGGGGTTAGGTTCAGTCTGAGGTTTACGATTAGGGTTGAGGTTTAAAGGTTTTGCGGTTGATTTTCTGGCCTGCTCCATGTTATCTGCTCGTTTTCCGTTTTCTGTATTATTTTGTTTTCTATAAATTTAATTTCTTGTAGTGATGTCCCGTTTCAAGGTCACGACCTTCAGACATAACCTGTGAAGGATCCGCCACGAGGTACCTCCATTTTTATTCTACGTTTTTTTTGGCAAATTTTGTATCAGTTTGTATAAAGTCACTCTGTCTTATATATATATATATATATATATATATATATATATATATATATATATATATATATATGGGGAGAGAGGGATCATGGCAGGTCTCTTGTTATTTCTTTTGCTTTGGACCTGCCTTTAACGAGTGCAGGTGTTTGGTGAACAGACGATGAATTCGAAGTATAGCTGGTAATTGGATTCTTTGCGAAGTAAGGTGTAAAGTTTAGCACTCATCGATGCACAGCGTGTGTGTCCATCAGTATTCAGAGTTTGAGTGCAGTCGACTGGGAAGCCTCGTCGTCGACGATCACATAACCGACATTGGATTGCAGCGTCGTCATGCCCTACAGTGATCACATTTTCCGCAGCTATTGACTTTGTATTGCCAATCAACGACATTATATTTATGTATTATATACCGGAGGACAATACCATAGTCTCTCGAGACTGACGGTCGCCAACCAACCGGAGGACAAGAGCAGACATGGTCTTTTTATTCTGTCACGTCGTCTTTCTTCAATAGAAATGGGCATCGTTAGCATAAATGGAAACAAGCGAACCAGAGGTCAATTTCAGGCTCAAAGTTACATGATCAACTGGTACTCCAAATGCCTACACACCTTCGATCATAGCCGTCTCCATTTTGATCTCTCTGGCAAACGCCGCACTTATTCGAATCACATCGTTCGAAATTGAAGTGTATGCGTTCGGGCCTCAACAAAAAGAGACGCACTATAGTGATTTGTGAACGACTCACAATCTTTGGATTTATACTGATTAATGACCAGTTTATCGTCCAACCTGCAGTGAAAGAGTGACCGTAGGCCGAACACGTCTTCTACTCTTTGAAACTGAAAACGCAATTTTTGATTGGTTTTATCACCACTAACTTTATTTAATTTTCGCTTTATTGTTTTTCCTGTGGCTCTTGTTTATTTACACGCGTTTTTTTCCTTTTTTTGAGGGGAGAGGTAGGTGAGAAAGGAGGGTGTGGTTAGCGACGGTATGCAAGACAGCAAGTACGTCATTGATTTCTGCTATGCGTCATGTTTTTCAGTATCTTCAGCCATTGGGTCCTATCCTGATAGTCGACATGAGCCAGATACAAGCTAGATTTCTCGTCAGATTCTTCATGCTTAGACGCCAAGTCATGGGTTGATCGTCACTGTTGCCTTCTCCAGTCAGGTTCAGAGAGAGCTAGTAAGGCACGTTAAGCGATGGAAAGACATGAAGAACGTACACCAGCGAACGAAGTCGGCGAAGTGAAATGATGTCGCTCAATGGTCGACTATCTGGCCCTAGCACACGATTTTATACTTCGTCATCACTCATGATGTTGCAATTGAGCGCGAGCAATGCTTCGGCGACAGCGGTTTTCAAGCACAGATTGTCGGAGACTATCTTCCGCGCGAAGTGGCTAAGCTCCGCAGCCATGAAGCAACACGGTGCATACAGTCGTGCGGCAGACTGCCTTTCAAGACTTATCTGCGTCTACATCAAAGCTGCTTGAGGTTAACAAACGTCAGCTTACTTTTGCTATACGGAAGTCAACCTTGGTGCCATTATCTCCACCAGTGGTAACACAACTCCCCGAATAAACGTATTGATCGATGATTCCAAGTAAAACATTGTTAAGAGTGAGTACCAGCACAGGACTGTATAGGTGTCGTTATTTCTTATATCTATGTATTGGTGTTTATATATTAAGTTTGAAAACTTATCATCAAGATGGACGTATTTATGCTTATATATTTGGTTTAACTTCAGGGTTATATTTAAGCCTTTTTTAGGGTTAGGGTTAAGATTAGATCTAGGATAAGGGTTCGTCTTAGGTTTCTGTGGTTAGCGGTAGTTTTTGTTTACCGGTTAGGGTTTCATAATTAGGGTTAGTTTGTTACTTATGGTTTTACGTTGAGGTATACATTTAGGCTAAGTTTAGTTCTTATGTGGGTGAAATATTTTATGTAAGCTATAGTATTTTATTTGCATAGTTTTTGTTAGATTTAGTTTTCGTGTTGATTTTGTGTTAGGTTTTTGTTTTTGGTTATCTGTGGTATACGTAGCTTTTGTGTCTCGGCATCCCACGGGTGCTGATATAAAAGCCTTAACTTTCTGGGGGGTATCTAAATGTTGTCGATGAATTAGAGTTCCGGAAAATGTTTCGGACCTTCCGATAGACGGATAATTCAGCCTCGATCAACGCTCAAAAATCACACGTACGTTCCGCGAGTGGCACGCATTAGACACTACTGGGGAACACTGTCAGAGATGAAGGACTTACAGTCGTCACACGTAGCGACCTTAAGACGCTATTGCTATGCCTCACTCAAATGAGGTCTTGAATCTTTCATCAATCTCTTAAGCTCGTTAAGCTATCGACTTATGACATTCGCACATTGAAGCGCGTGTCAACGAGTTGGCCTGACCCGTACGCTAGAAAATTGCCATGGATGTATACGCTTTTCAAGAAACGCATATTCAGAACTCCTCCCGAGTGATCTAATCATCATCGGCTGCCAATTCTAACATGAGATTTCACCTCGTCTTTTCTGCAGACCCCCAACTTCATTATCTGGGGAAGTATGTTTGTGTAACACTGAGCGCAAGAACTAAAGCCTCTGCAGTACTGTTTTGCGATCGATAGTCGAGTAGTGGTAGTGAGATAAGGGTTAGGACAGAATTTACCGAGCATCCTTTTTGTCGTTACCGCTTGCGGGTATGCGATCAGCAGTTTCTGTGTAGACAATGGGAAGAAGTTGCTTCAATTATATGCGCACAATAATCTTCACCTCATCAACATGAACTTCTGATTTTCTAAACGTCACTAAGCTACGTAACACTCCCCTTTCTTGGCGCAGATGTGTTGGGAATATGCAAGCATTCCCAGGAAAACACAATCACAGAGCTCTGGATGAGCCTCCGTGAGGCTCCAAGGCCAGCAAGTTCATGTGTATTGGTCGCTGCTTATCCAATCAGCTCAACGCCCGCACAAATGCCTTACCCCTGATTGGTGGAGCTAGCTTTTACTTCTAGAACCATCGGTGGGCTGGACATACCACTATAAATGTAAATAGTTTTATGTCACTTGGAACCTCATTTTTCCTGCAATACATCTTCCCTTGTCATTAGTGTTTTTCCTGGTAGCAGGGCAAGAAGGGCAGACAATCTGAAGCGGAGAGTCGTGTCAAAGTCAGAGTAAGAAGTTGGGGCAAGACATAACAAGATGTGATCTAAAACCGACCATATAGCTATAAATCATAGATGGCTAGGATTGCGCAGTCCTGGCTCATAGACGTCTACGTTGGGTTGGACACGAATGGATGAAAACCGTATCCCAAAGGCCATGCTCTACGGTGAACTTGCCGCTGGTTCCAGATCAGTCGGAACACCGAACCTACGCTACAAGGACATAGTCAAGCGTGACATCAAATGCGGAGAAATCGACCTGGTGAACTGGGAAAAACATGCAGCGGATCGCAGCAGCTGGCGGAGCGTCATAAGGGCAGCAGCTCAAAGAATAGGCCAAGACCATAAGAATTCACGGGATAAGAAAAAAATCGAAAATGAGATGCGTTCTGAATGCAGAACGCCCGTTGTCTGTAGTGGCTGTGGAAAAATGTGCTTGTCTAGTATAGGCCTCTACAGTCACAGACGACGTTGTGTTAAAATAACAAAGTTAGACAAAATACTAAATGTAAAAAAAATCGTAAATGAAATAAAAAATTTCAGATGACAACAGTAGTAGTAATAAAGAAATAACAATAATGAGAAAAGGTACTGATCAAATTAATGTTAACGATATTAAAGATAAAAACACAAATAACAAAAAATAAATGAATCGATAAGCACAAATATTATTACCCACAATATCATATAAAAGAAAATAAATTTAAAATTAGCAGAAACAGCGATAAACTAAGTTAGAAATTAAGACATTATTATACAAAATGAGAAGAATATAGCATAAGTGAAAATGAAGTGACAAATACCATAGTCTCTCGAGACTGACGGTCACCAACCAACCAGGATTGCGCATAGGTGCCGCTCTTACTGATCGACCTGCTTCGACCCTAACCACGCATTAGTGTGTGCAAGGCTATCAAGCAGTTATGGTGGACGCCCTTAGATCAGCACAAACAAGTTGGATTTAGCTAAATTCGTGGAACCTGTTGTTTGACTGAAAGCTATAAGAAACCGACAACTCAACTCAGGTGCTAACCACATAAGACTAATTACTATAGGTTGGGCGGTGGCTGAAGCTGCCTACCACTCACAACGTACCCTGAGTGCAAGTGTGCTTAGGGAACGTGATGTCTAGCCGTCTAAGCGTGCAATGTAGATAAAAGCGGCTGCAGCTTTATGTAATATACATGAACTCTTCCACCTAATCCATACTACGGGTTCTAATATGATCAATGCAACTGAAACGATCTACTAGTAGACTCGATCATTGGCACATTACACAGACAAGCACTTAGAGCGCTGAGTGGAGCACTTTGAATCGCAAATCAACAGGCCTTCTCTGTCTGTTGAATTACCACAGATGGTAAATGTTACTGTAGTCTTTTTCTTCAGACGTCCTTACACAAGATGCATGGGCCAGGTGAACTTAGCTTGGTTTTATTTACAGATGTTGTGGACAACCTAGCTTTGTCTTCAAAACCATTGGCAATCAGCAAATGGAAATTCAACATGGAGCTAATCAATCATTTCCATATTTGAAAAGGCTTCACGCAACGATTGCTGCAATTATTGAGGAATATATTTGGTTCCATCGACATCGAAGTTCTTAGCTCGTCCCATTTAGTAGATTTATCAAATTACGCAAAAAGGAAACCAGAGAGGAACAAACTAATTTTGGGCCAGCTACTCGAGCAACGCCATGTCTACATTTTTGTGGCATTTTGAACCTGCATGCAGCTTTCGATTCCATTGATAGTTTAGTGCTGTAGCAGTGTTTACTCGTTTGGAGTATCAGAGAAATATATATACATCTTGAAAGCGATGTATTTTTGTCCTTGGCACGAGTTAGGGCTTAGGCTTATAATCATCTTTGGAGACCTTTTTATGTCTCCAACTGAGTTAGACAAAGCTGCTCTATGTTTCCGTTCCTGTTCAACTTTGTTATCAATGACGTCTTACAGAATGCGCTGCAATGTCTTCAGAAGCGTGGCGTTTAACTCCCTTCATTTAATAAAGTAGTAACATACTACTTGCTAAACAATGTTCTTTGAGCAACCAGGTGGGACACAGAACCGGTTTCTGTCTAGTTGGCCTTCATCAACTGTGCGAACCAACCTGATACGCTACAGCATGCTTGCTAGGAAGTATATCAAATGCACATACTAGAGGTACAGGACTCATTTGCAAATCCAATGGTGGGAGATGGCTAATGCTACCGTTCGGGGGAGTAGCACCGCTCAACCTATAGGAACCTTATGTGGTTCGGCACTCCAAGCCCCTGGGTTGAGTTGCTGGCAACAACAATAACCAATATGAAAACACAAACTACATAATCGCCGTTCCTCTCGTACTCTCAAATTCATGCACTGCAATGTTAAGGGATTGAATAGTAACGATAACTCTGTCCACCATCTCTTATCCTCTTCTGCTCCATCTGCACTCTT
This sequence comes from Sinotaia quadrata, assembly GCA_028829895.1. NCBI lineage: Eukaryota > Metazoa > Mollusca > Gastropoda > Architaenioglossa > Viviparidae > Sinotaia > Sinotaia quadrata. The sequence goes on from JALGAQ010000009.1 coordinate 4,696,232, forward strand.
TTTACAGTGACTCAAATTTCTGGTGACTTGGACCTCATTCATCTCCAATTACCTGGCTACTCTTTACACTCATGCTTCCGCTTCAAAGGTGGTGTGTGTGCCTACGCCCGTTCCTCTCTGTCTCTTTCGCTTTTGCCCCATTTTGATGAATGCACACCTGATTCTCAATTCCAACGGTTTAAATTTTCTTTCCCCAAGATTAATAAACATTTCTGTTCTGTTTATCGGTCTCCTATCTGCATTGACGCATCCCTTCTCTTCTCTCTTCTGAATGTAAACTGCGAAGCCATTCTTCAAAGTGCTCTGTAATAGTATTTCTATGAACTCAGAGAACGGTATGCTTAGACACCCAACCACGGACTCTTGAATTGCAATCGAGAAGGCAGAAGTCCTAACTCAATCGACACCGGACAAGGTATGTATTTGGTACAAACACTCTGAGTGATTAGTAATCAAAGGAACACGAAAACTGATAAAACATGATGGATCACGTGATCGATATATCAGAAACGTTTGAAGTGACAGAGCACAAATCAGAAGTGAGAATCTCGGGGAGACTTGTGTGTCATTGTTCATATGTCTAGGTTTACAGATATGATGAAATCAGGGGGGCCATCTAATCGATTAATTCATCACATGCTCATAATACAGAGTGGCTTGTTCATTCGACTCAAACCGACCCACCAGGTCGTGACCCTGAAAACTTTGCGATTTCCAACTCCCTATTCCAAATTATCTCCTTTCCAACCCGAATCCCGGACAGCGATGGTGACGCCTCTCAGACCCTCGATTTATTTCTCACTACTCATCCTGATGCTCCGCGTTGCTTTGGTGAGCAGTGTGGTTCGCACCAGGACTATATGTACAGTGTACCAAAGATTGATATTCGCCATATTGGAATTGGCTAAAGGATTGTTGGAGTACCTACAATATAGTCCCAGCACTTCAGGGTGCTGGGTTCGTGTGATCGGAGCCTCATCAGGGCATCAGCTGTAAATGTCGACCAAGACCACACGAAGCCACGGATCAAGAGAACAGCCGGACAAAGCTCGTGTTTCCGAAATCAAGCACCTGTTGCCTGTAGTAACTGGAAAAACCTGCCTCTACAGCCACAGACGACGGTGCAGTTAATAAAAAAGAGTAATCATGAAAAATTGTGAACATATATCCAAATACCAAAAGTCAGAAACGGGAAGTACGAACTAACGAAAAAGGTGATTAAAAATGTCTGGGGTGACAAAGACCATAGTCATTCGAGACTGACGGTAGCCAATCAATCAATCACTCACCCCGATTCCTACAATGTTAGCTGTTCTGCCCCACTGGTCTCCGCTGACCTTTGACTTATTACCTGTACCCATTCGCTTTCTAACTATGTATCTACTCCCCCGAACGTTCTGGCGCTTCTCATCTACTGACTTGGATGGTTTGCGTCAATTCCTCGCCGCTTATCCATGGAAATCCTGTTTTTCAAATGATCCTTCCATTTTCGCTGTTAATATTACCAATGTTCTGTACGACGGAATGCTCTTTTTTATCCCCCAGTTTTCTAAGCCTGGTAAAGCTTCGTCCCCTGAATGGTTTTATCACGGCTGCTTCCGTGCTGTAAGAAATAAGAATCGAATGTTTAATCACTGGCAGATGCACCCATCCCCTTCCACTCGTGCCGACTACATGAAAGCTCGCAACTCCTGCAGTGCAACCATCAACAAGTCCAAAGGGACGTTCATCAGCCACAAAGCTGACCAACTATCTAGTACTCAAGCTGGAAGCCGCACCTTCTGGAGCCTTGCTAAAGCTGTCAGCCGAAATTTCTGCACCCCCTACTTCCCCCCTAACCAACCCCCATAGTCAGACCAAATCTCTTCCAAAGGATAAGGCTGACATCTTTGCCATATTTTTGCCTCCACATCTCCCCATCTTCCTGTTCCAACGTACCCTCCCTCTTCCGTCCAATATCGCCTACCTCCCATTACCTCGATTAGCGTCCGTCACGCGCTTCGATCACTCAACACGTCGAAGCCTCCAGGTCCGGATGGTATTCCTCCTCTTATCTCATCTTGCACGTAAATACTTTTTCCCTGCTCAAATTTTATTCATTTAGAAATCCCAAATTCGCCCCACCATGTATTACTGCAGTCATGTCTGGGTTGGGGCCCCTTCTTCCTGTCTTTCCCTTCTTGCTTCTGTTCAACGTAAAATAGTGCGTCTCATTATCTCTCCCCAGCTGACCGATAACTTACAACCCCTTTCCCATCGTCGTGATATAGCCACCCTTTCCTTATATTATCGCTACTATCACAATAAGTGCTCGGCCGAACTTGCTTCTGCTGTTGCACAATCCAGACCTTTCAATCGCCCAACCCGTCTTTTTTCTTCTAGTCATTCTTATCAGATGTCAATCCCTCGTTGTCGAACTAATCTCTTTCCCTCCTCATTCTTCCCCAGAACAGCTCGACTCTGGAACAATTTACCCCTCTGTTTTTCCAAACTCCTATCATCAAGTTTTTATGTCATTATTATTGGTACTAACATCCTTACAGGGGGTCTTTGACCATGGGATGTCCCTTCTCCTGTAATCCACTTTTTTCTCATAAAAAATCAAATATATTTTGTAATAAAAAAGTCACGTGCGTGCACCAGGGAAAATCCATCGAAGTCAGACGCACTCTTGCTTTACTGTTTTGATTCTGGCTGTAAAAGCAGCGTACAATGTGCTGAGGTCAGCTGAAGATTGATTCTTCGGTACATAAGCTCCTGGTGACCATCGATATAACAGCAAAAATTGCTGTCAAATTTTTTCTATCGTCCCCTCCTCTCTTGATTTGAGAGGTATCCGTCGAGGCCATGTCTTCTTGACGTAAGGGATGACCTCCTTGAGTAATGAATGTTGCAGCTTCGCTTACCGGGTGTGTACCGCGGTGACTGGAAGTTCGCAAATAGCGTCAGCTAGGGACCGATATACCTCCTGCGACCAGTAAGGAGGCAATTACCGTATCTTCGTTTCTTGGGTCAGAGGAACCAAGGAGGCGGAACAGGGCGCTTGTCCGAATTCTTTGTTGCGACGATACTCAATGTTGAAGTTGCAGTCGAGAAAAACAGTTGCCCATTGTTGCAATCGGTTGGCTGCATCTGTCGGCACACCTTTCTTTGGGCCAAAGATGGAATTCAAGGACTTTTCATCGGTTGATAGCGTGAAGCGGCGTCCGTAGACGTACTTGTGAAACTTCTTCACGGCGAAAACCAAGCCAAGTGCTTCTTTCTTGATCTGGCTATAATTCTTCTCTTCCTTCGTCTGCGTTCTTGAAACGTGCATGATTGCTTTTTCAGAACCATACCTGTTGAGAAGCACAGCGCCAGTACCGTTATTTCAAGCACCCGCAGCAACTGTTGTTAGTAATTTTGGGTCATTGTATGTCAGGAGTAAGTCGGACGTAATCATCGACTTGAACTGTCTGAATGTGTCTTCACAGCTAGAGTTCCGTTTTGAAGGTGCATGCTTCTGTAGTAAGTGGTTCAGGGGTGCAATCTGCAACAAGGGGTTATCTGGCAACCATGAAGCAACACAACACGAACGTTCTTTCCTTATTACCTGCCCCTCAAAGGAAGGTGAGTCTACGCCAGAGTTATTTGAAGATGATAATTACCAGTTTGGCCTTTGCTATTCGCTCGTTAACTTCATTACTAGCTTCACATCCAGTAGAAATGCAGTTGCCCAATTGGAAGTGATCATCGAACACTGGTGCATCACCGCTTAATGAAAGAACAAGGAAAGGATGATCGGCATTTTTTTAAATTTTGATCAGCAACTTTTGATTTATGACTAGCTCCTATAGCTGCTGTAAAAATGGAGTGAATTTGAGCTAACTATTTCACACTTTACACCCATCATTTATTAAATTAGTTCGTTGATCAGTTAATATTCCACGGGCATATTATGTTATATCACATAATTATATTTGGGATATATTTCTTGCATGAGTGAATTATTGTGATATCATCACCTTTTTTACCACAGATTTACCGTTCGAAACTGCATTGCAACTGCTGTAACCATAATGGCTGCACACAATGGACCTCGCATCCCCCACTTGGTTGTTGATTCAGTCGCTTTCATTAAGCGTTCGCGTTTAGAGGTATCGATATATTTTGCACATCCTATTCCACAGACTTTTGGTTCTAATATATATACTTGTTCGCAAGTATTAAGCGAAATACGTGACGCAAAAACAAGAGAATTCTTGAAATGCCTACCTTACATTTTGCATGTGGAAATTCCTTCGAAGGAATCCGTGGATTTCGGTATGTTTTTCCTCCACCATTCTTTATTGTACTGATTTAGTTTCAAATATCGCTAGGAGGACAGGCGACTATTCAGTTCTTTCTAAAACTGATTTGGATGTCATTGCGCTTACGTATGAATTGTACAAACGACTTGTCGGAGAACCTCAGCTCAAAACTGTAGTACGTTACTTTTCACGTATTGCAACTTGTTCATGATAGATGTGTATCAGCAATGATTTTAATCGGTGTCATATATCCGCTGCCCTAATTTTTATGGAATGACCACATTCATTTGCATAGTAGGACTAGTTCTTATTTCTTCTCCACACACACGCAACCCCCACTATCACACAATCAAAGACCAACAATGGCGCTTATCCTTTTGTCATAACCAACATATCAATCCCAGAATACAAAGGAAGCATCAAAATGGATGGTTCTTAACAAGGACCGAGATGTGCTCTCAGATGTGGGCAACCTTTAAGGAAACTATCCTACGATCCGTCAATTGGCTTCTTTTCTTTCAGGGTAGCATTTCATTATTTGCGATCAACCAGTTTATTGATAGACAAAACCAGATAGCAGAGGAAAATGGGCAAACCTGTGCTGATTGGTTAATTGGCAATTTCAGCCTCGTAAAATGGAAACTGTGCCCGCAACACATTTGAGCCCATTTTTATACAAATGTATGATTCAGGTTTTATCTCTACCGTACTATTTATTCTATTTATCCTATACTTTTTCAGCGTAATTTATCTTCTTTTTCTATACATTTCTTTGTATCAAAACAGGCTGTGATTAACAGTTCATCGTCTCCCTTCACATCCTAATGGTCTTGAGTGGTGATTTTCGTAAACTTATGCTCAAAATCAAGAATTTCATATTGCATTTATTGTTTGGCACTTTCATTTCTTCTTCTAGCAACCACTCCCAAACAACCTTAGTATACAGGCTGCTCGCACTCATCGTGATGATGCATCTGATTCCAGTTCAACCGAAAATGCAGAAGTTACTGACTTAGAGTATCATAAGTCTTCAGACTTTCCATCCGAAGATGAGTGGATTTCGGAGGATAATTTCGCTACCAAAGCACTGTCTAACTTTGGTCTTGATGGTAATTTGATGTAAGTCTTCATGTTTTGTAACCTAGATTGCCTAGTCTGGTGAATACAGGAAATTTCGGGTTTGATGAATTTCATTTTCCTTAAAACGGACAGTTTTGAGTTTGAGATCAATCTATCCTCATTTGAATCAGGTTCCATTATCTACGATCCATTGACATCGCATTTGTTCGCTGTTAAATTTCTCACCGATTTATCAGGGGTGGAATCGAAAAATTATGCCGTTTATTTTAGATACCACAATTACCACGCGAGCCAAGAAGATAAAAATAAAGCATTAGAGTAAGAGGAAGCAGTTGAAGTGTGTTGAAGATCAACAGTCTAGTTTTAGCTATCAGGTAGGTATTGACTACCCCTCATAACCAAGCGTCACTGTATATTCACTTGACGAAACATCTTCGAATAGCCAACACTCTAAACGTGTTGCTCTACCACATTCTTTTGAATAATATCTTCTTCTAGTCCACTGATCTCATTGATCGTGGGGAAGTAGAATTTAAGAGGAAACGACACTTCTCTATGCTTATCTGTCGTTGTCAGTCCGCAGCAAATCGAACGTATTCATATGTGTTCAGTCTTTAATGTTTTCCATCTAGCTTATCATGTCTCCCTTGTTTTCGATCCATTTCCACTGTTCCTTGAAGGATAGTATTTAATAGGGTATCGTGGCAAATTATATGACCGAACCATTCTAGTTTTCGTCTTTTACTTATGGCAAGAATTGAATAGTGATTATTCTCTGGGCTCGCGAAAGGACATAATCGTTCAATGTGGTCCCTCCAGAAAATACCGAAAAGTTTTTCCGAAAGCCTGGATCTTCTCTGCTCCTGAAGACAAAGTCCAAGCCTCACTGCCAGAAATAAGGAAAGAAATTGAATCTTTGGGGTCCACAACCTTTTCAGCGTAGGCATCCCGGAATTTTCTTGGCTATTCGTAGAGAAATCTTGTCAGTACTCGTGCCCACCTTGGTGAGTGTAGCTCCAAGGCATTTAGAACGATCCGCTTGCTGTAGTGTTTTGACGCTTGAGTGTGATATTGTAATTTAGAGTGCTTCTGCTATTCACTATTGTTCTTCGACTTACTTGCACATATTTCCATTCTCTGTCATAGCTGTCCATAGCTCTGTCGTACAGGCGATCAGTAAGAGCTTGCAGGCCATTCTTGCTCGTCCACAAACCGCACGATTCATACAGGCCTTCCGCAGATGAAAACAGATGTATGGTGCCCTTCTATAGGTTCTTGCATTGCTCTCCTTAGAAATAAGTTGAATAGTATGTGCGAAAAAAACTCACTAAGGTTATTGTTTATGAAGAGGACACTGCTTGCTCCTTGTAGTGTGTAGTAGTGTGTAGTGTAGTAATGTATTGCTTTCATAATCGTGGAGTCGATATAAAATCGTCTAGGCATATGTCATAGCGCATCTTGCTATACCGGGTGAAAAGCCTTTTAAAATCAATAAAGTTGGTTAAAGGTCCCTTTGGGGTTCAGAAACTTTTCAGTTGTTATTCTACAGTTGAATATTTTCTCGACATACTTCGTCGAGGTCTAAAACGAGCTTGTTCTTCAGGCAAACATGCCTCTGTTTCGGACGTTAAGTGGTTCGCAATGTCACGAAACATCATTTAGCTTGGATAGTTATCATAGTTACTCAAGTTGACTTTTTCAGAAATGGAATAATCGGAGATTTCGTCCATTTTTCTAATCATTGCTTGGTTCTTCGTATGTTCCGGCACAATGTTGTTGTTGCCTTAACGGTTTCCTCACGTCCAACTTTTAGGAACTCAGTAAGCACATTGTCTATTCCTGGTGACTTCCTAATCTTCAGACTCCGTTTAACTTTCACTACCTCTTGTTGGACAATCAGAGCTGAGTTGTTCTGTATAATGTTTGTCTGACTTGAGTTCTTGGTTGCATAGATCTTTGCGATATTCGGCCCATCTTTTGAGGATATTGTCTATCTGTTAGAACATTACTATATTTGTCATCATTAAAGCTTTTGTCTTGTTTTCTCGAGTGTCTTCAGCACAGAATATGCTTTCTTGTTATTCCCAGCTTTCACATAACTGTCAATTCACATTGACGTTCAATCCACTTCTCTTTCATTGCTCTCATTTTCTTAATTGTTGTATTAGCTTTTATTCCACTCGCTCGCATATTTCTGGGCTTTCATTTGACATCGCTTTTCACATCGGTCAAGAATTTCGGTGGCAACCGAGGGTCATTTTTTCGTGCGTTCTTTGCCAAGCAGCTCTTAAGCTGTTGAATTATGTAACTCCTTTATATATATTGTTGGCAAGGTTGTTAATATCCAGATCAAGAGGCTTAAAGCTGCAAATCTTCCTCTCAATTTCGAACATCTTAGCAATGGCTGGATCTTTTTTTCAGTATCGAAACGAATCAATGGTCGCTTCTGGCAGTAATTACTCTTAGGTTTTCAACCTGAATATCCCTAGAACGAGATCATAATCGCTGTCTATATCAACGCCAGGTAATGCCATTGTCTTGGCCATATTGATGTTCGACGCTGAGACGCGCGAACGAATTCAATATGGTTGTATACTAGGCAATTTGGTGAGTGCCACTATGGTTATAGGTAGCTTATGATGGTTACCCTGCGAATTGAGGTGCCATAAAGCCACGATTGTATTTCTCCAAGATTAAATTTACCGACCTCTGCACCCTAGTGTTTATAAGCGTCATATCCTAATTTTTGAAACGCTTCTTATTTGTTTCTCCAATTGATCGAAAAATTCCTTCACTTCGTTGTCGTAGTCAGTTGTTGGATCGTGGTCCTGTATCACTGACAGGTTTGGCTGCAATACGGATCGATATGATTTTACTGGAAATTCAAGAATAACTGATTATGCTCTTCGGTGTGACCTTTCTTACGATAAAAACAACTCCGTGCTGATGCTTCCGTTCGTCTCCAGAAAACATCATTTCATGATCACCATTTGTTTTACTTTCACGACAATTATTCCATTGTATCTCACATAGACCAGTGTCTTCCCATCGGTATCCGTTTGATGCAAGATCCAATTCATGAACTCTCCCACATCCATGTAGGAATGCGAATATCCTATGTGCGAACGATGGAAGTTTTATAGCACTGTTACTTCCGGTAGGATAACGGATTGAGCCTTTTATGGTGCCCATCTCTTTTCCAAGCTTTATTTTGATCAGATGCCGTCTAAAAAGAAACGTTGAAACAAATTACTGTCAAACTGAAAACGTTGATCAAATCGGTTTATTCACGAGCCCAAATGACATAAACAGACATTTATTCTAGCCTTCTCGTATGTTTGTTTTGATGTGAATCACAACCATTCGGACGTAAAAGGTCGCGTTGATTGGTATATAATTTTACTTAAAGAATTTTTTGCGGATCAGAGCGTACAAAACAATTGAAGGATTATCATTTGGTGTACTTCCATTTTGCCGTGATCTAAATTCCTCCGCTGTATGTCCTATTCTTGATCATGTTCATCTTTTTTATTCCAGCGAACAATCCCATGATTCATCGGATAGTCAGCCTTTAGTTGTGGCGTGCCTAACTACGGATTTTGCTCTACAAAATGTTCTCTTCCACGCAGGTCTTCAGATTGTCAGTCTTGATGGGTTGCAAATTCAACGACCCAGGACTCACTTACTATGGTGTGGCTCATGCTTCAGGTAGCTTGAATAGTTATCTAGTATTATTAGTAGTCTTATATTCCTGCACCTATGTGACTACGTTCTCTAAGTTTAAAAGTTACTTTGACATTTATTTCGTGGTGTCATTCATTTAAGCTGAGCTTGCTTTCTCTTTTCTCACTCTGTATTGTAATGTGGACCTGAACAAAAGGCGAAGAATTATATCACATTATGTTCGGCGCAACTTTCCATTCGACGAGCCGTCACAAACAAACTCAGTTACATGTCATTCCGGTACTGGTACTGAAAAGGGATGAAGGGTATTCAAATGGAGAAAAACGGTGCCTCGAGAAAAGAGCTCGCTTATGAAATAACAGGGACCTTAAATACCAACATGACGGATAACTTTTTTTATATACTATTCTAACAAATGTAATCGGTTGAAAATTCATCCCATTTCGGATAAATAAAGCATTATTATCATTATCATTATTACCATTATTATTATTAATTACTTTGTGTGTACATTAATTCAAGTTTATTTTCATCATCCCTATGATAACATTTTTGGTGCAATCCGTTCTTGTTCTTTATAAGACTGGCCTGCTGCCTTAATAAGTGATTGGAAAAATGTGCTCGCTAACCTGATGACCGCCGAATCGCCAAATAACTCTGAACTGCTTGTGGGCATGATACTACCCGGTTACGCAAAACCGAAGTAGGTGCCGGGGTGGAATTCAAACCTGGGTCGCTTTCCTCAGATTCAGGTGCTTTATCCACTGTGCCACCCCAGCAATAAGTGATATGATAGTTTGTTGTTTCCTAATTGATCATCCTGATGTAGCCGCTAGGTCGAAGTCTTCTGAAAATCAATCTTAGCATTGCACAATTATAATTTTTACTTATTACTATATGCGTTTCTGTTGGTTGTTCGGCTCCAGGTCTCTTCACTGGTTGATGTAAAGTGTATACGGAATTTCGACATGTACCGCCAATGGCTATGTTTGTAACTGCTAATCTGCTTATTTCTCCTTGAGTTTGTGTCCTGTGTGTTCTCACAGGTTTGCCTTATATTTCCATATAAGAGGATTACAATAGCCTCTGATTTCCTCTTAGTCTCAGTCAAACTAGAGTTGCTGTTTAACCCAAACTATCGTCGACATTTTTGAATTGTAATTTTTAATCTCGAACAACGTCTTCGCGATTCCCTTTAGCTCAGTCGTCACGACCATCTGTACAATTTCCAATCTACAAAATAGGTTGTACGAACAATAAGTCATTATGATGGACCACAGATGTTGCTTTCTAAACACGTACATATGGATCTTCTTGCTCTGAGGTTTCATTTTTTATGCGATTCGGTGCAGGATCAGTCGCTCCATAAAGCACTCTAGAGTACTTGCTTTCTATTAGATCTCCGAATGATACCTATTTATATAGATTTATGGATGAACAGCTCTGCATTTTTTGACGGTTTTCAAAGTGTTAATGCTTCTCACTCGAATAACATATTCATATTCACTTTGAATTGAGCACATTTGAATGTAGCTCTAACTAGGAATTAAAGTTGCACTCGTCTGCAACGATCTCTTGAAATAGTGACAGCGGTGGACCACTCACCAGGACGATCTCATGTTAACCTTGTCTAAAAGGATTTAAGGGAATCAAGTATGATCAATCGTTTGTACAGGTGACCACCTTATTAAGTTCGACCTTTTGTATTCATGGTAATGGCTCCAGCAGTTTGGAGACCGACCATGTTATTAACACTCCGTATTTCATAGTTGCCCATCGACCGTCCTTTAAAATGAAAAGCTTATCATTGCTCTGCTTGTTAGTACCTACAGACGGTCCTCACCCAATTTTTATCCATCTTTGACCGATGATTAGATGGCAAATATCATTTTCGCTCGTTTTCCACATATTTCTTCAATTTTCGTCGCTCTTCGCGTTTTTGCTGTGCATCGACTCCTCTCTTTCCAGACCAACCAAACGGACAGATACCTACTTTTGCCCTTCATGTGCTCAAGCGAACCTGCGTCGAATTCCTGTAACTCTTCATGAAGATGGACATCTGGAGTTTCACTTTTCTCGCCGTTTGTGAAGCGTCTTCGTGGATCCAAGGTTAGTGTTCATTTTTTCTTCTAGCTGTACATGCGTGTGCATATTACGATACTAGTGTTAAACGTTTCCCATTTTTATTTTCCTCTAGTGTGCATCAAATAAATACGTTTATTGGTCATCATATCAATTTGAGGCATTTATATTCGTCTCATTGTTGTACCCTAATGAAGACGTACGATTCATTTGGCATCATCTTACTGCGGAGACGTAAAACCTGGATCTCTGGTATGAGCATTCGACTACCTGGTAACATTTCATGTGCCTAAATCCTGTATCACCTTCATTGGTTACTCAGTGTACCTGCTGTGACCAATTTATGAGTTAGAGCCCTCCGAGGAAAATCTCACCTAACCGTGCAATCGACTTAAGCTCTTCACCCATTTAGTACATATTGATTGACTCGTAGTCGGCCGACACAGCTGATAATTGAGAGATCTGTCTAGGGCACTTTAGCTTATTATCGATTTGACTTTGGTATGATCTGTCGGTTTTCGAGCGCCAAGACTGGTTCACCTTCGTTATTATCACAAAAGCACCCATTCGTAGGCTTGAATTCTGATGCTTTAAATATCTTGCTACAGAGACCATCCAAAATCACCCGAATGCACATGGGCTGAATTTCTATAAAGCTTCAGATGTTCATTTTTGTCAACTTTCATTCAATGACAGAGAACTCATTACTCCATTTTCTTTTATATCGGTTCGTTGTTTCACACGTTATCAAGCCGATCTTCTGTTTTCACAGCAACCGATTTGGAAGCCAAAAGGTGGCAAATATGCAGATGATCCTATTTATTGCCCCGATCAACGACTCCCCGATCGTCGACCTGCTCGACCGAAACATCCCCATGTGCACCCCATCGCGACTAACGGACTACTGGAATTGGAAGATTCCGAATTGGCTGCTGGTTTGGATTGTTTGTCCGGATTGAATGACGGGTTCATGGCTTTCCCCTTGCATGATGTGAACAGTCGTTCGGTGCGCATGGGAATCCGTTCAGATCACCAAATCCCAACGAAGAATTGGTATCAGCACAAGGCGGAACATTGTCTTAAGCCAACACGTGGCAGAGCTCATCTTTCAAAAGCACGAACGGGTAACAAAAAGAAGAAAAGAGCCCACTGACAGGATACTGTTGCAATCGTTTTCTTAGCTTATATAAATGGAATTGTGGGGTATTTTATCGCGTCATTCTCCTTGTATGTTTCGGGATTTTAATGTTAAGAATGAACGTACTTTCTAAATCTGTTTCGCAAAACAGTTCATATCACCACGTACATGTTGGCTTCCGCTAGCGTCTGCATCTTCTGTTCTAAGTTATATTCAAATTCGAAGCGATTTGTGATTTTCAGATGCTGGGTTCACTTCATTTGATCACGCACACTGGTGCTCGTCAGCGGATGCTTAATAACCTAACTAGTATATGTTGTGCCTACACCGTTTCTGTGAAAACAGGCCTGGTACTAAACAGGACAAGAGACAAGCGAACAAAGCTTGCTCTCTAAAAATCAAATATCCGTTGTCTGTAGCACCTGTGGAAAATCATGTTTGTCTAGTATAGGCCTCTACAATCACAGACGACGACGGTAAACGTTTGATTGACTACCGTCAGTCTTGAAGGACCTTGGACTTTGTCACCCGAGATATTTTTTTCTTTTTTATTATCGTCTATTCCTAAGTTTGTACTTCCAATTCCTCATCTTTCGCAGGAGAGTATATATTCTTTCATGATTACTTGTATTTTATCCTGCGTCATCATCTGGCTGTAGAGGCCATGGTAGACAGGCAGATATTTCCACTTTTACTAGAGGCAACCGCTGCTTGATTTCGAAAACACGAGTTTTGTCTGACTGTTCTATTGATCCGTGGCTTCATGTGGTCTTGGTCGACGTTTACGGTTGCTGCCTTGTTGAGGCTCTTCTAGCTCCGATCCGCTGCGTGTTCTTCCCAATTCGCTTGGTCGATGCCTCCGGTTTCCATATCCCGCTTGCAGACGTCCATATAGCGTAGTTTTGGTCTTCCGATTGACCTCGAGCCATTGGCGATTTCACATAATAGCACACTCTATATAGTGTAGTTTTGATCTTCTGATTGACCTGAACGGTAATCAAAACTCGAGATAGAGAAAGTTAATTAAAATAAAATCGTAACGTGATGTAACAGTGTAGACGATAAAAATAACTACAATTGTAATGACGGTGATAAAAATAATCGATAAAAAATTATAAAATGTATTACTATTAACTTTTATTCTTGTTATTTTTGTAAAAATAAAGTCTAAGAAAAAATGTAATTAAGGCAAAGAAAAAACTATAATGAAATGGAAACAAAATGAATGATGGAAAATTAAGCGATGATTATATTAATCAAGGAAGGTAAAATTAAATCAAGCAGTCAGCATGCAAGCCATGCTCCATGCCTCCAAGTGTCTTCAGCCATTTGGTCTCATCCTTCTTTCACCCATTCTGGACAAGACCCAACATGAGCTGGATTACTGATCACTTTCTTCATGCTTCGCCACTAAGTTATGAGTTAAACCGGTACGTTTCTTTCTTCAGTCAGGTTCAGGGAGAGCTAGTAGTTAAAGTAAGCGGTAAGGAAGAATACAAAGAACGTGCTAAAGCCAACGAAGTCGGGGAAGTGAATTGATGTCGATTAAGAGTGAACTATGTGACTCTAGGACGCGATATCCTGACTCATTTCTTACTTAGTGTTTTCATTGAAAGCGATCAATGCATCGAAGACAGCAGTTTTCGAACCCAGAAAGTTGACGACTATATTCTGTGCGGAGAAACCATGTTTCACAGACAGAAAAAATGCGCGTACGGTCGTGCGGTAGATTACCTTTCAGAGCAAGTTTGATGTCATGTCTGCACCCATGGTACCTCAGATTAACGAACACCAGCTGGCTTTCGCCATTTGGAGGTCAACATCAGTTCCGATATCTCCACCTGTAAAACGCAGCTCCCGAAGTAAACAGTGATCGATCACTGCTGAATTCGGAAGGTTTTTTTTTGCATTCGGGCCGAGTACAGCCATGGCCATTCACAATAACTCTCCACTTATCGGTACGTACTTCCATCCAATATGCAGTAGTTCTGTTGTTCAGGTGATCAGTAAGATTCGGTACGTTCTTACTCGCATAGGAATATATACAGTAGTTAGTAGTAGCATATAATGGTGGTTTATATAGTAGTTACCAGATTTACCGGTCTTGCGTGTTGAGCACTCTGCTCTACGGCAGCGAAACATGGACGCTACATTCACACCAGCAACGCAAACTAAATGTGTTCCACTTACGCAATCTTCGGAAAATACTACAAATACGATGGCAAGATCACATCTCAAACAACGTCGTTCTTCAACGAGCCGGACTCCAAAGTATGTTCGCAGTCCTGGCTCATAGACATCTACGTTGGATTGGACATGTAACACGAATGGAGGAAAACCGCATCCCAAAGGCCATGCTCTATGGTGAACTTGCCGCTGGTTCCAGATAAGTCGGAAGACCGAACCTACGCTACAAGGACATAGTCAAGCGTGACAGCAAACGCGGAGAAATCGACCTGGTGAACTGGGAAAAACGCGCAGCGGATCGCAGCAGCTCAAAGAATAGACCAAGACCACAAGAAGTTGCGGGATAAGAAAAAAATGGAAAATAAGATGCGTTCTGAAAGCAGAACGCCCGTTGTCTGTAGTGGCTGTGGAAAAATGTGCTTGTCTAGTTTAGGCCTCTACAGTCACAGACGACGTTGTGTTAAAATAACATAAAAGTTAGACAAAACACTAAATGTAAAAAATCGTAAATGAAATAAAAAATTTCAGGTGACAACAGTAGTAATAATAAATAAATAACAATAATGACAAGAAGTACTGATCAAATTAAGGTTAACGATATTAAAGATAAAACACAAATAACAAAAAATAAATGAAGCGATAAGCACAACTATTATTAACCACAATATCATATAAATAAATGTATATATATATATATATATATATATATATATATATATATAAATGTAGCTAAGAAGAAATAAAACAAAATCAGACCACCAGAAACAGGAATAAACTAAGTTAGAAAATTAAGACATTATTATACAAAATGAGAAGAATATTGGATAAGTGAAAACGAAGTGACAAATACCATAGTCTCTCGAGACTGACGGTCGCCAACCAACCAACCATATAGTAGTACCACTACTGTAGTTGTATATATATATATATATATATATATATATATATATATATATATATATATGTCGGTGTCAGGTGCAAAATAAAGGTTACAGGTATATGGTCTTATGTAGATCCTCTCATCATTCTCTCCAGAACTAATTTGAACAGAGCACGCGATAAGCGAATATGAATTACAACCAATCGAAAGCACAGCCGACTTGTGAATTTTTTGAGGTGCGCAAACATTGCCAGCAGAGCAGAGTGCACCATCTAAACATTCAACCGTTATAGATCCATACAGCTCGGATCCATGCACAACCGGAGTAAAAGAAGATGGCTCGTCTTCGCGTGAAGAAACAGTTTGCCAGGTACTAATGAAGGAATATATATAATACAAGGCAATCATCTGTTGGCATTTCGGAATGACGTAAAGTTGGTGAGCATAATAACGTATCTATTCAGTGTGCATTACAGCACAGAAAGCTATGAAGCGATGACTTAAGGAACTCAACATGTAATCGCTTCTTTCTCACCCTAAAGTTGATCATGGACTGTATTACTTCGAAGTCCGTTCTAAACACCTCGTCGAGAAGAATATTACGTTTTTTGATCGTACTAGAGCCTTGTATGGACGTGCTTTTGAGCCTTATTTTACTGAAGCTGCCCAAACGTGTGAAACTATCATTTCCTGGTAGTAAACTAGCAATGTCCGAGTGTATATTATGAGTGCTCAGTGTAGAATGATTTCTTGACGGCCAGTGTGTCACGACATCATTCGGCAGACGAATAGGTGTTCATTAACTCGAAAGCTTCTAAATTCCGATTTGATAATGCCTTCTACCTCACCCTCATGAGATCAGATATTCGGAATTTCACATGAATTGCATCGCAGACGAGAGGTCATCAATTGCTTCAAATGCAAAATCAGTTGGTAGATCTGCAACCAGTCCCCACACTTAGACGATATACTTGAGAAATTGTAGCGTTTCAATGTTTTCAGTTCATTCGATTTTAGAAGTACTTATTCAAAATGCGGACCGAAATTTTGCAAAACGCACTAATTCTCCGGAGTTATTCGCTTTCATAAGGCTATCGAAAATATCATAGCACAAACAAAAGCTAAATGCCATTTTCGACTATCTGTTCAATGGGACGAATTATGAGCATGTTACATGTATTTAAATATTACATAAAATAAAGTGCTCTCCACCGTGTTATGCACTGTCATTCACATGTCATACATGGTTTGATTTCTAGAGAGTACATTCTTCCTCAGTGTCAGGAATTTACATAACTGAGTTTGTTTTTGACGTGTGGCCGATTTGAAGGCCGCACCGCGATTGGATTATACGAAGATAACTTATTTATTTTGGGGATTGGTGTACCAAAATCACAGCATAACGTCCATAGAAACCAAAAGCACAACAAGTGTGTCTACTTCTAGGTAATGAGGTGTTTTCAGACTCATGGAGCGTGACACAGACGGACTCACAACGTGGTGTTCGTATTTTCGTGTGTTGTGCCTAATGCGTATTATAATTTTCTAACGAAACGAAACGATTACTGCACCACAGTTCCTCTAGCTGAAGAAATGAGTATCTGAAAATGGAATTTTAAATTTTTGGTAGTTTTCGGCTATCAGCAGTCCGTTGATTCCGTTTTTCATTAAAATAAAGTGGGAATATCAATAATAAGAAAATATGCCACCGAAGAACAGAATTGCCCTGTTCTCTCCTGACAAATACGTGGCTGTTTCATTTCTCACGGAATATTGCAATTTTGCTGTTTCTTGTCATAATCTACAAGTACTGCACGCAGTGCTGTGACTCGTACGTGACAGTTCGGTGGATGAGATAGGAGATATTGCTCAATGTCATTCTTGTGCTCAAACAATATGTGACACTTTCAAAGTGCCTCTCGACTCAGAATTATGTCAATGACAATTATGGATGGATAATCATCGTAACCGTTTACATCCTCTCGTCCAGATAGAAATTCTGGCTGTCACGTACTGCTTGCCCCAAGTTTTCTCTCTGTTCTGAATGTCATCAGTCCTGATGATGGTGGATCTTTTTCGTTCATGTCATTAGAATTAAGGTAATTCCCACTCAGCAAGAATGCAACGATCATTCGCTCTACTCATTATAATCCTCAAGAAAATGGAGAAGATAAACGTTTATCGGAGTGGCACAGTGAATAACGTAATTGACTGATGGAAGGTATCCCACTTCGAATCCCATCCCCGCGCTTACTTCGGTTTGAGTAACTGCCTAGTAATCACGTCCATGAATTACTCAGATCTGTTTGGCGATAGGCCTGTCATCAGGATGGGGATCAGCTCATGATCCATTTAACTCGCTTCCCGATCACGTTGATGAAAACCTGTCTTACCTGATGATTTACATTCAGTTAGATCGCTTATTTGCACTGTTACCGACGGAACCCATCATGAAAGTTCCGTAGGTAAAAGTAATAAAAAACACATTTCTCAATTACTTACAGACATTTCTCTATTTTTCTGGTTGTTAAGGCGTTGCTAAAAAAGGAACAAATTAGCTTACCGATGAAGATTCGCTGGTTGGCCAGATGAAATTAATAGTATGTAACTAAATTTCAATAGGTTTTAAAATGCTTGTGACCGATCGGAATATCATTGCAAAACAACGTGTCTTGGCAACAATTGGCTATTTTATTATTCCACCAACGCTACGATCTGCTACTGCAAGACCTTTGTCAAGATAAACAGTGTACAGAAAATTGTGTACGTCGTTATATTGCAAGCTGAAAGCTGGACCTCAGTCTATATTATATCCGGATGTGGCATACTGTGCCGACTAATCAGCTTTCCCAATTAATAATAATAACTCAGCAATATATATATATATATATATATATATATATATATATATATGCAAAAAGATGAAAAATTATATAATGATTAATCGCTTATGCGTTAGTACTGAACTTTAAAGTGTGTTATTCGTTGTACTTCAATCCTGATGAGACTAGTCAAAATAGAGTCCTATTGGGTTAAGTGACGGCTTTTATTTCCAATTTAATAGCTTCCGTTATTATTGTGTGCGAACGATAATATTTACCTCGTCAACCCTAACTTAAGATGTGCTGAATGTTGCTTGAAGGCGATGTTACGTATATGATTAAAAACTTGCACGCAATCGGTTAGGTTTTTCTAATGTTCGCAACGTTTCGGTCCAGCACCCCTGGAACCTTTATCAAGCAATAACGAAATCCGCCAAGAAATAACCTTGGTTGTATCCTCAACGTGTTCCAGATGTGCATCTGATTGATTGTGGGGAAGTGTCTTTGCAGTGAGCAGCAATGATTATTTTTTGGCGCGGCCTTCAATTCGACCACACGTCAAAAACACCATTCACTTACATGTGATTCCGATACGAGTGATAAAGACGCAGGTGGTGTGTTCAACTGGAGAAATGACAATGGCCTTGAAAACAGCGGATTTATGAAGTGCAACGACAGTGAAAAACAACATGATGGATGAACACTTTCTTTTTGTAACATTGGAAAATCTTTTAGCTTGCTGAAAATTCATGCCATTTGGAATGAATAAAGCATTTGAATATATATATATATATATATATATATATATATATATATATATATATTCAAATGCTTTATTCATTCCAAATATATATAGATTAACTCCTTGTTAGGCTGTCAGACTTGTGCATATCCTGACTTCCTCTGGAATGAAGCTTAAGAAAAGGAACACATTCACTCGCACCATTACCTTCATGTCAAGTTTCCCACGCCTACCCTTGATATCCAACCATCCTGCGTTCAAGAGGGAGATGACTGAACCCCTTTAGTACTCTCTGTCGCTTACACTCGGTCATTGACCTGATTGATTTCTGTGTCCCTTCTTTTAATTGTACACATTTTGTCCATAATAACGTGGATAATTGAGTATCTCCTTTTGTAATTTGCACACTTTCATCCCTATTGACCTGGATAATTAGGGTCATCCTATTACTTCCCGTGCCTCACCTAAGCATCCGCGGTTGGCTTGGCAGGTCGTCCTTCACTATTCAGACGAGGTTGCATTGTAATTCTCACACCTGACCGTACTTAACACCGAATCAAACTGGTAAGACTTTGATACTTCCTTATCTCCACATTCAGGGTAGCCTGACTTCCGTGATAATCATGGTTCTTATGCGAGACCTCATTGTTATTCTACGCTTGGTTCGAGTTCAGTAGTAACCACTATATATAAGTTATAAGTGAACCTTATGTGGTTATTAGTGATTTCCAATGCACTGTGCTTCCCATTCTAAGTTTGATATAAATGTCTCTTTCTGAAGAAGCGGACATGAGATCGTATAAAATATAAAGGGAACTTCGTTATACAAAAAGTTATAATAATAATATTGTTACTATACTTATTATTATTATTATTATTATTATTATTATTATTATTATTATTTATTATTATTATTATTATTATTATTATTATTATTATTATTATTATTATTATTATTATTATTATTATTATTATTATTATTATTATTATTATTATTATTATTATTATTATTATTATTATTATTATTATTATTATTATTATTATTATTATTATTATTATTATTATTATTATTATTATTATTATTATTATTATTATTATTATTATTATTATTATTATTATTATTATTATTATTATTATTATTATTATTATTATTATTATTATTATTATTATTATTATTATTATTATTATTATTATTATTATTATTATTATTATTATTATTATTATTATTATTATTATTATTATTATTATTATTATTATTATTATTATTATTATTATTATTATTATTATTATTATTATTATTATTATTATTATTATTATTATTATTATTATTATTATTATTATTATTATTATTATTATTATTATTATTATTATTATTATTATTATTATTATTATTATTATTATTATTATTATTATTATTATTATTATTATTATTATTATTATTATTATTATTATTATTATTATTATTATTATTATTATTATTATTATTATTATTATTATTATTATTATTATTATTATTATTATTATTATTATTATTATTATTATTATTATTATTATTATTATTATTATTATTATTATTATTATTATTATTATTATTATTATTATATTATTATTATTATTATTATTATTACACATTTATTTCACAGTGCATACAACATTCCACCATGGACGCCAGGAAGTCGCGTTGGGCATATGGTACAATTTTCTTCAAAATTTGTGAGTGCCGCGCGTGTAAATGTCGTTTGCCATGAACCCAAGAATTCGTCGATTGAAGCTACACTGTTGAAGCGATTTTGAGCTTTTGCCGTACAACTATCCTTTGTAAGACACAACTATTGGATGATGATCCACTCGCTCAAGTTGGTAACCCAATCGATCGAAATGTCTTGATGCATGCGTTCACTTCCGGCGTGTCGTGCCCAGCGCAATTGTGGCGATGGATATACAGAGACGATTGAGGCAGATGAGGAATTTTTAGTCCAAAATCTGTCAATCCTTGTCTTTCTGAGCTAACTGGAGCATGGAAGTATGAGACGAGAGTTTGCTTCGGGAGCCAAAGCCACTTCGAACATACTGGCAGGTAGATTGATCTAGCTCTTGTAGGGTCTTCTTTTGGACAACTACCAGACACAGCGGATGCAGTAATTTTGGGAATGCGTTCTGTCGTAGCATGTTCATATGCTGTTAAAGCTTTAGCGGCCCAGACAACAGGCTATCCAAAAATTCGAAATGTTGCACGAAAATTCATAGGCGCCTTTCCATGCCATGTGAAGTCAATTCTCAGGTAACGGAAACAATCCTGCACGCCCAGAGGATCAATATTGCCGTCTTCAAAACGTAGCTGTTCTTGTTCGACAGCTGTTAACTGCCTGGATTTGCTACGTACAATGCTGATCAAATGAGTTTAGGCCGATTTATACTGAGCCGTGCACGACTGTCAGCAGACCATAGTCTCGACACTTCATGTTGCAAACCCTTAAAACATCCGGCGAGCAACATCAGGTCGTCTGCATAGGCTATCGCGTCAACCGAAGTTTCTTCAAGCGGAAGATTAATGTGTGGGGTCGGCCAGTTCCAGTATCTCGTCAAGGAACATGATAAAGCGCAGGGAAGACAGTGGGTCTCCCTGCCTCACTCTTCTGAATGGACGAATAGTATTTCCTTTGGTCATGCCGGTGGTAACTGTTTGTTATGAATTTGCAATATAACTTTTCAGTAACTGGGGGGCACCAAATGTTGTGGCAGCACGCAGGATGGGGGCATGAGAAACAGTCAAACGCCTTCGACAAATCAATATTCGCGATTGAAACTTGTTGGCGTTGTAAATGTGCTCGCCACAATATAGCATGCAACACCGCTGTGGTTTTGAAGCAGCCGCCACGCTGCAGAAAAGCATATTGTTTCCCCGAACATTTAAGGCACCAAGCCTATCTTCGGGACAAGATCTTATTAGGGCACCCTACAAAAAGTGAGGCCACTGAGATTCGTCGATGGCGTCTCAGGATTGTCATTCTTTAGAACGTATCTGACTCGAGCAATATTCCGATTGGAGTAACATATCCACAGGCTAGTTGAAAGTTGAGGTAAACTGCGATAAACTGAACTTTACCCTTTATCAGGTCTTTAGGCATAATTCGGTCCATACCTGCCACACTACCTTTCATTTTTTTCATTCCCGCCAAAGATTCCTCTAGACTGATCGGAACCAAGAGTTCATTCCTGATTTCATGGAATGTTCTCGAAGAACGATTGTCCGGATGAACTTCTGTGGCCAGCTTAGCTTCCTAGTAACCATCTAAGCTGATTTTGACGAGACTGATTCCACGAGATTGGCTTCGTAAGCCGTCCTCCATCGGCCATTGAGGACAATGTTTGCTGCATCCTTGGCACGGTGATGGAGTAGCGTCTGTATGTGTGCAAATTGGGCCTGAAGGCGCTGCTTCCGGTTGGTAGCTGGACGGAAGCGCTTTGAGAACACACGTGACGGTTTTTACTTGTGCGGCAAGAAGCGACTGACATGAAGCTCTAACCTTAATCGAGCAGTGTATTTCACCAGCAAGCACGGCCTAGCAATGCGAAGTTCAGGTTATGGGCGCAGGTTGAGCAGACCAAATACCGTCTCCATCATCTGTTTTTTCGAAAACAGGTCAGCAAGGTTGGTAGGAAAGTATCTTTCCTCAAAGGTTGTAGATAACTAT
Organism: Sinotaia quadrata; assembly: GCA_028829895.1. Lineage (NCBI taxonomy): Eukaryota > Metazoa > Mollusca > Gastropoda > Architaenioglossa > Viviparidae > Sinotaia > Sinotaia quadrata. The sequence goes on from JALGAQ010000009.1 coordinate 4,718,831, forward strand.
CTGCCACAGGGAAACGTTGAACATCTACGACTTCAGGCATGACTGGGGCCGCACGCGGTGCTCGGTGCACCTATTTGATAACTTGAAGCTTAGATGCTTTATACTCTTCAGTATGACAACACCTACGACGTTGAGTGAGACCAACCTTTGTACCAAATGACAAAGCACATATATTGCAAGCATGAGGAGGAAACACAGATGGGCAGGCGGAATGATATCTGAATACATGCGCTTCCAGTGCACAGTAGGCCCTGCTTTACTTCTGCATATACGTTCACACACGTCACATATCAGCAATTTCTTAGGGTTGGCAGCCTGTTTATCCATCATTTCATACATGAGTTTCATACCTAAGACATCCAATTACTCCAGTTTAACACATCTCCTGCTTCTTGATTATCCGTATCGGGATTACATGTAACTGAGCTGGCGTGCGGTCGGAATTTTTAGCTCTCTGATGTTTTCTGTCATAATCTTTTGACTCTCTGATTGCATTTTGACGTTGTTTGAAATTTTATCTGGAATTATACGGTTGCGCATCCGCTGGTGTAATGTTTAACTCCGTATCTCATTTCATCTCGTCGCTGAAGTGTTTCAGCCTCCAGCCGTATCAAGCTAACCCTTGTCTTTCACGAACTACCGCATTTATCCGTTTTCCTACGTCACATATGACTGATCCTCAATTAATCTATCAAATGCTTGCTGTCTAAAAGAAGAATTCCATTCTGACAACACTCAAACTTCAAGGATTTGAAAGATTATTCGTTTATAATAATAATAATCACTTTATTCGCAATTTTACAACGAATTCTCAGTGTACATAACTTCATCACCGGATAATTGAAGCAAAGGGAAGAAAAGCTTTTTAAACTGAAATAGGGGTGTTATGCAATAGTCTTGTGCCGTTCTTACTCAGCTGCGAATTCACCACTAGGTATCATGCTATTGATCATTCTTTCTTCCACCGATTGGAATTTGTGTGGATTATATATCTCCGTTCATTGCTCTGCAATTCAGCACTCAACCTACATCCATTTTTGCTCCCTACTACTATTTTCAATCTCGATCGTATAAACGCACATTTTCTCCGTTCAACCGTTTGCAGGACCGTTATTGTCGATCCTCACGTGACTACTACTGAAGACTTGGTTCTCATAACAGAGAAGGCGTGAAGAAGTGTATTGATTATGAAAAGTTTGTACGCGATCGGTTAAGTTGTTTTACGTTTGCAACGTTTGGGTCCAGCACTCTTGGACCTTTGTCAAGCAATGATGAAGCTTGTACGAAATCCGTCAAGAAATAGCCTTCGTCGGGTCCTCACCCTATTCCAGTTGTGCATTTGATTGGCCGTGTGTGGATGTCTGCCCACAGCGTACCTGTTACCAGTCTCATATGCCTAGTCCTCATGCGATAGTCAGGGGTGTCCATTCAACTTCTCTCTATCCCCTTAACGTCAAGTGTCCTCGGTTTACAATTTGTTGTCTAATTATCCTGGCCTGAAGAGGGTGCTAAGTAGGCGCTCTTAATCCTGATGTCTAATTAACCTGGCCTGAAGAGGGTGCTAAGTGGACACACTTGACGTTCATGTCCATCTAGATGATTGCGTACCCCTTTATTAATCTATACTTGTCGTCACCGCTGACCTGGACATTTGGGGTCAACCGTGATGTGACCCCTACCTTATCCTCATTAATCTTGTTCTGCATGACAGGACCTTCTCGACTAGGTGGTCGAGATGGTATACCATCCTTCTCTCCTAGTATAACCCCAAATTAGATTGTTGAGACTTCGATACCCACTCATCCCCTTAGTCATGTATTTCTGCCTTCTTTGAGAATCTTGGATGATTCTGATATCTGATACCTTGTTAATCCTTGTATATGTTCTATGCTTTGCTATGCTTTTTTCTTATTAGCTAGACCTAAAGCTTTTTTACCCCTTTTTTCTTTCGTTGGAAACACGTTATAAACATGGAAGAATCAAGAAAATATATTTTAACTGACCTACCTCCAATTCCAGTGCTTTGTGTTTTTTTAACCTTCGTTGTGTGAGTCTGTCCAGAAACAATATTCCTCCTCACTTCTCCTTATCCATTCACCATTCAAAGGCAGGTCTGTCTGTCCCATTCTAATAATGCTCTCGTTTACCTATCTGACGATGTCTTGATCATTACACTATTTCTTCATATGGTATTGTTATTCTTCCGTTGAGCCTCCACCATTTTATTTATTTCTTTGTTTATTGATTTATTTATTTCTGCTAGACTCAGGGGTAATGTATGCAATTGCATTATCATTACGGTAGAAGATTCCTCCATGCCTCCGGTAATTCGAACCCCTCCGCCCTGTTTAACGCGTTAATTG